>JBBYHL010257875.1:0-25558 GCA_038381835.1 Adansonia madagascariensis
ATTTGATCTTATCAGGGTAACTTATGGCGATCAAAATTGTTATAACTTTGGTTCTAATCAACAGGTTTGATTGGGGTTAAGTTTTTTTTGCTTGACTTTGAAGATGATCCGAGGGTTCTAATTCCATTTAATCAGGTTTTAGTTTGTGTTTTCATCCTAAGATTCGCATTACTTCGTTTTCATTTTGTTTGGCATGATGGTATAGCCTTGGTCAAACTTTATTTCGCTTTCATTTAACATGATAGTTTTGCCCTGGTTAAATTTTTTTCACTTTCATTTGACGTAATGGTTAAGATCAGGTTAAACTTTATTTTATTTTGTTTGATGTGATGGTTTTGCCTTGGTTAAACTTTTTTTACCTCTATTTGATGTGATAGTTTAGCCATAATCAAACCCTCTTTTCATTTCATTTGACATGATGGTTTGGCCCTAGTTAAACTTTCTTTCACTGTCTATGACATAATGGTTTCACCTTGGTCAAACTCCTTTTTGTATCTCGTTTGACATAATGGTTCAGCACTGGTCGAACTTATTACGTTTAACCTTAGGTTTTACCTTTGTATCCTTTGTTTACCCGTTGGCTTAGTCTCAGGTAACTTTTTTTATTTGTTGACCTAACTGTTTGGTCTCAATCAATTTGTCTTACTGGTTCGTTTGTGCATTTTCTTCCTGATCAATTCATTTCCAATATTAACTTCATCGTAGGTTAAAAGTTCCCTATTTAATCAGTAAGCTCTAATATACATGTTCACATCTCATTTTTTTTTTACTTTGTGGCCCAGACGAAATTGTGTTATTTGGTCTTTATCCTATTCTTGATTCTCAGCAACAGACAAAAAGGGGCAGTTATAGATACTCAATTTCATCCGGGTTGTCCGTCCCTAAAAGTCTTATGTATCTGAGAACGAAAATGTAATGGCCACTCTGATAGAGGTTAACTTCCACCAGAGCAGTTTCACATTTTTAAAATTTTAATCAGTCATATGTAAATAAGTATATATACACATGATAGAAAATCTATTTTCTCGGGTAAAAAGGACGATTCCGCAAAGAAAAAATTTTTGTTTTTGAACAAGTTGTTAACAAATTTTGGAAGTTACCTTTGCAGATGATCTCATTATTAATTTTCTTATTTTTAGGAATTTCCTGGATTTTTTGGAAAACTTAAAAAATTGGTGGTCGGATATTTTTATCTACATCGTTGTGGTTTTATGTCAATATGCACTCCAAAAAATAAAAAAATATTCAAGGAAAAATTTGTATTGATATTTTGTACCACAAGGTGTCAAGTTATCTATTTTTATAATTAATTTTGAATTTTTCGCAGTATAACGAGTATTATACGCATAAACTTTTTTTCTAATAAATTATTTTAAATTTCAAATTTTTATCTTTACCATTCTGTAAATCAATATTATGGATAATATTTTTTATTTAATTTATTTTATATAAGTTTTAATGTACTCTTTGAAAATTTTCAATTCTAAAATATGAGCTTTCTTTTAATCTGTAAAATTTTTAAAAAAATTTTCTTGAGTTTTGAACTTTAAAATTCTTTAAATATTTTCATTTAACCGCCATCAAATCAATTTTTCAAAATTTATTTTATTTTATAAGTTTTGCATTTTTTCGTTTTCAAGATATGGAGTTTTCTACTCTGTAAATTTTTTCGGGAAGAATTTTTTTAGTTTAAGACTCTTAAAATTCATTAAATATATTCATTAAATTTATGTTAAATCAATTTTTAAAAATTTAATTTATTTTATGAGTTTTACATTTTTCTCCAAAATAACAAATTTCTTCCATAAAGGTTTTCCTGTAAAATTTTATGAGTTTTACATTTTAATTTTTTTCCTCTTTTTTCTCTTTGCACATAAGACTCCTCAAATTTTTTTTTGTATAATTCAATACTTGAAATCTTTATGAAAATTTTTTTAATTAATTATTAATTTTATTAATTTTATTTTGGCAAAACAACCTTAATGGGCTTAAAACTTTTATCTTTTGCAAATTAGCCCCATAAGCCCATTAATTTCTTAACACGCCCATCTTCTTGATTTTTCACCAAGCCCATTTTAATCTCTAATTTTCCAACAAAGTCCACTAATTTTTTTTAAATTTTTTATTTATTTTTATGTCAATTATTTTGATTCAAAATTTTTATTATCTTTTATTTTTTATGTAATTTTGATTAGGATTTTCATATGATTAAATTCTTAATTATGAAATTTTATTGAGTACATGAATTTTAATGTATTATCATTTTCTTTTGGAATTTCTAATTAGGCTTTTTATGCACCTTGATTGCATTTGTTTCTTTATTTCTAAGATTATGTTTACTTGTAAATTCATGATGTAATTTTTCTTTTATATAATTAATTTTATAATTTGCCAATTTAGTTACATGAAATCTAGTTTAGTTGGAAATAAATTTTTTCCAATTGATTTAGTTTCATTCCAACTAATTCCATTAAGTTAACCAAAATCATCATTTCACCTAAGCTAGCATAATCATGACAATGAAGATGGTGGCTTGAAAGAAAAGATAACAAAGGTATGGGCTTATGACACAACATTTATAATTTCCAACCTAACAAGTAAGCTTAACATTAAAAAAATAAAAAAAAAAGGAAAAAAGCATCAAAAAGACATGAAATTTCGGCTAAGGAGGATTTTCATCCTCCTTGGCCGAGTCATCCTTCCCTATAAATGGGGGAGGATGTTTTCTTTAAGGTTTTTAGTTTTTGGAGATAAAAAAATTAAAGAAAAAAAGGGAGCCAAATCTCTACTTAAATTTTTGGAGTTTTATTGCCTTGATACATTTTTTTCTTCTCTTTGGTGAGCCAAAAATGTGCTTGAGTTCATGGATTTTTTATCCATGTTGAAAGACTAAGCATAATGGCCATGAACTAATTTCCTTGATTTTATTTTATTTTATTTTTGTTTTCTTTTTGTTAGTAAATTATTTCTTTCATGAATCATTTTTATGTTAATATGATGTTGCTGTTGGTGTTGTGTTTGCCATATATATGTTTTTATATATATATATATGTTTATATATATATATATATTCTATTTCTTTTAGTGTTTTCTTGTTATTATGGTGAAATCACATGTTTATATACTTATTTTTGTAATTTTATCATATAATGGCGCTAATTTGTGTTAAATGAAATATGAATGTAATTATTAAGTTTAAAAAAGTTGATTGGTAGATTGTTTAGGTGTTGGCCGAAATTCATGCTTGTATATGTGTTTTTTATGGTCATTTTGTAAATATAAAAAGTTTATGTGCTAATTTGAAAAATTAAATAAAGAATAAAAAATAAAAAAATCTTTGTTTAGACCTATATGCTTGGCCAAAGTATACTTGCATTCTTAGGAGTGAATTTTATACATTTATCAAGTTAAAATACATTTTGTTTAGTTTTAGAGTCTTTTTATGATTTTAAGAAGTTTAGAGACTTTTGTGTAAATATTGAAAAATTTATTCTAGGGGCAGAAAAAAGTGACCAAATCTTGCTTGTGATCTTATGTGACTTTTGTGATTATTTTGATTCATTTAAAGCTTAATTTTACATTTTAATCATGTAAGGGCCAATTTGTAATTTTAGAAAAGTTTAGGGACTAGTTTGTAAATAATAGAAAACTTTGTTGTATCGTCAAAGGAAATGATCGAAAACTTCATGGATAACTTGGAAATGATTTTAGGTATTTCATATCATGCTCTAAGTATTTTTCATACTTTAGGGGGTATTTTCTAATTTTTCAAAGTTTAAGGGTTAGTTTGTAAATAACAAAAAAATTTCTTTTCTGGTCAAAGGTGCTTGAGCGAACCTTCTTATGGATGTTCTTCATGATTTACATGTTGATTTTTACCTAATTAATTTTATTTTGTGATGTTTTAGGTTTTTTTTACTTAGGTACCTAAGTATAAAGTCGAGAAAGTTTAGGGACCCTTAAGGAAATTTGACATTTTTAGGACAAAATGGTTATCTTTAGCATGAAATCATCCACTTTGATTATTTTAAATATTTTTAGCATCCCATTAGTCCTTTAGTGAGTTGCTAAAAATATAAAAACCTTTCATATTCTTTTGGTTCTCCGTTAGGGTATGAAATATAATTTTTAAAAATTTAGGGACTTGATGGTATTTTTGTATGTTAGGTTATTTTAAAATTTAAACTTCTCATTTACGGTGTTTTTGGATAAAAAATAAATATATCTTTTTTAGCATTTTAAACCAATTTAGTACCAATATTTAATTTTGAGAAATTTAGGGAGCCATTAGTAGTTCTTGTACTTTAGGCTATTTTTGTAATCTAAATTACTCATTTAGAGTAAAAATCATCATTACTTATCTTTTTGAGTCCATTAGAGGTACCGGGATAATTTCATGGCGAAGGTATACCTAGGGGTATTTTTGTAATTTTTTTTATCAGGATGCTTTTATGCCAAAGGTTTAATGTTTAAGGTTCCTTTAGCCTTTTAAGGTCATTTTTGAGTCCATTAGAGGTATTGGGATACTTTCACAGTGAAGGTAGACCCTGGGGTATTTTTGTAATTTTTGCTTACAAGGATGCTTTTATGCTGAAGGTGAATGTTTAGGGTACATTTAGCCTTTTTAGGTCATTTTTGAGTCCATTAGGGGTACCGAGGTATTTTCGTGTCAAATGTATACTCAAGGGACATTTTTGTAATTTTTTTATCGGGTGCCTCAGTGTCAATGGTAAGCCTTAGGAATATTTTAATTTTCCTTATAACCCAATCCTAAGTAGTTACCGGGTGCCTTAGTGTCGATGGTAAGCCTTAGGAATATTTTAATTTTTCTTATAACCCAATCCTAAGTAGTTACCGAGTGCCTTAATGTCGATGGTAAGCTTAGGAATATTTTAATTTTTTTTAAAATCCTAAGTAGTTACTGGGTGCCTTAGTGTTGATGGTAAGCCTTAGGGATATTTTAATTGTTCTTAAAACCTAGTCTTAAGTAACCACTGGGTGTTTCTATCTGAAAGGATAGGTTCATTTTTCTTTTATCTTTTTAGTCCTTAGATTCGAATTAGTACTTTAGTGTCTAGACCAAGTCATAGGTCTTTTATTTTTATTTCAAATAAAATTCGTATGTCTTTGTAAAATAAAGGTAATGTCTCAGAGTTAGACTAATGCGTGAAACTCCTCCCACCTATATGTGATAGGGGTTTTACAGATCATTCTAATGACGAAATGCCCTTTTCAAAATGGAAATTGGGAATTTTATATAAATAAAAACCTTTCACATTCTGCAAAGTACTCAAGTAGGATGCGAAAGACGTTTTGGTTTTTTAGGACCTTTTATGTCCTTTTGGTTTTTCGTTGGGGTATAAAGGGAATAATAAAAACTTTCATGTCCTATTGGTTTTTCGGTGGGATATGTAATAAGTTTTGATTTTGAAAATGCAAAACCTCGATTTTCTCTGATAGAATAATAAAATCTTATTTTACCAATATGGGAATTGTAATTAAATGCCACATATTGAAGCTAGATAAAAATTAAAGTTCAAATTAACCATGATCAATAAGGTATCAATTTTAGATACGACGAGAGAGTCGATCCTTACTTATGGCTGTAAGCGAATCTCGAACCGTTAAAAATGATCTCTGGTACTCCATAGACCATGGATTTATCTTTAGGTGTGACGCTTAAAGCATTAATTTCGACACGTGACCAATCTCACCTGGCCAAAACAGATTGGTGGCAACTCCAAATAAATGGTCATTTCTTAGGGTTACGATGGGCAAACGATTTATTTTAACTTCTGAGTCCTCAGAAATAAGAGAATATTAATATCGTTATGGCCTGAGAAAAGAAGAATAAATAGTTTTGAAATTGTGATACATCACCACTTATATAGACAAGGGCCGTTTAAGTCGAGCTTGGTCAGGATTCACATCCAGGCCATGTTATGATAGACTGTAACCTGAAGTCAAGAATAGGAATAGTAATTGCAAGTTATTCTCTTGATTGGGAGTTTTGATTACTACTTTTGATGCCTCAATTAGAGGTTCTGACATCAAACTTGATGGGCTTTGAGATCATGACTCTTCTTGGATGATTTGGCATTTAAATGATAAGATTCTTGACTTAGGGTATCTAATGGCATTTTTGATAGTTTATGGTTTAGTGTTTTTTAACTTAAGGATATTCAATGATCTTTTTCGATAATTTGAGGATTTTATGTTTTTTGACTTTAAGAGGTTTGATGGTTTTTTTATAGGGTTGAGTAGTTTCATTGACCAATTGAAAGCTAGGTAATTATTTTTATGGTTTGACTAGTTTGGTTAACATGTGATGAGATCTTTGATTGGATGTATTAATATTGTCTTGGGTTAGCTCTTGTCAGTTTTTTCATGACTGATGGCTTTAGGAAGCTAGAAACAGTTTGACAGGCAATCATGATTGGTATGCTTCTTGATTCAAGATATGTGGTGGTTTTTTCTAATAGGATTGGTTATTAATTTTGACAGTTTGAGGACTAAGTGACTATTCACATGCCTTGACCAGTTGTGCTAGTTTTTTAGTTTTAATGGGATTTTTAACTGGGGTGTATGAGTTTGGCTAGGGTCAGTTTTAATTGTTTTTTAGGATTCATGACTTTGGAAAACCAGGAATGGTTTGACAAACGATCATGACAAGCAAGTGTTAACTGTAGAGGATTTATGGCCTTGATAATCAAGCTTTGAATAGAGCTCCCTATGTTTTCCTCATTTTTTCGATGTAATATCAAGAAATCTTGATATGAATATTATTTGATTATCAAGTATTATCAACTAAATGACAAGTGTGATGCAATGCAACTGTGATATAAAAGGGTTGAAAAGAAACATGATAGTATTTCATTCATGACAAGTAAGGTGATATAATTATGCTTACTGTTGATAAAAGGCATAATGACAAAGAAAGTATAATGACAAGAATGTAATCTTTTGGGTGACTGATACCCCTAATAATCATGACATGAATGTTGCATCCAATGCACCTTGAGATCTTTCTCGAATGATTAACATGTCTAATGCGAGCCGATATTTTAAAGACCCCTAAGGTTGCTCCATGTCATTTGATAGTTACCCTTGTCATAGGATAGGTTCGATCTAGTCGAGGTTAGTTTTGATCTAAGGTATGGTCAAGGGTAGAGGTGGAACAAGATTTAGTTTAATGAGATTAGGATTAGGCAAAGGTTCGACTGGGGTTTTTCTGACGAGTATTTTAGGTACAATTTAATCTACCTTAGGTTTGGTCAAGACTAGTTCTTTTTTTCCTTGATCTTTTTATTTTATTTTTTTTATCATTTTTAGACAAAAGACGTCCTTTCAAGTTTTCATCCTTTAGGCATAATATTTCTTGATAAAGCTTGAATTTTTGGGTTAGGCAAGACATTGCCATCCATTTCCATTAGGATCAAGGCCCCTCTAGAGAAAGCTTGTTTCATGACACATGGTCCTTCCACAATTAGAAGCCCACTTGCCTTAGGTGTCTTTATAGATTGGAAAGATTCTCTTGAGGACCAATTCTCCTTGATGAATGCATTAGAGGTGGACCTTTTTATCATGAACCCTAATCATATGTCTTTGATACATTTGACCATGGCAAATGGCTTTTAGTCATTTTTCTTTAATAAGGTTTGGCTAATCATGTTGTTTCTAACCTATTCAGCCTCTTCAAGTTTGGCCTCTATCTAGACTTTTAGAGAAAAGATCTCAATTTTTATAGGTAAGATGACTTCTGTCTCGTAGACAAGGGAAAATGGGGTAGCACCCGTAAAAGTCTAAACTGAAGTTCGATAACAATGGCAAATGGTTTTTAATAATTTTTCTTCAATAAGGTTTAGCTAATCATTTCCTAACCCATTTAGCATTTTCAAGTTTAACCTTTATCAAGACTTTTAGAGAAAGGATCTCAACTTCTATAGGTAAGACGAATTCCATCCCATAAACAAGGGAAAATGAGGTAGCACCTATAGAATTTTGAATTGAAGTTTCATATGCATAATGTGAAGGGTAGTTTCTTAAGCCAATCTTTGTAAATCTTGACCATTTTCTCGACTATCTTCTTAATGTTCTTGTTGGTTGCTTTAACTGCCCTATTCATTTTTAGGTGGTATGGCATAGAGTTATAATGCTGGATTTTAAATTGGGAACATACTACTTACATTATCTTGCTTTTCAAGTTGCAAACATTTTCAGTGATGATTTGTTTGGGAAGTCCATAATGACAAATGATGTCTCATTTTATGAGCTTGCAGGCAACTGGCTTAGTGATAGTAGCATATGAGGCCACTTTCAACCATTTAGTAAAGTAGTCGATCACCACTAGGATAAATTAGTGTCCATTTGAAACCTTAGGTGTGATGGGCCCAATCATATCCATGCCTTACATAGAGAAAAGCCATCAGGTTGTCATGACATAAAGCGATGATGGTGGAAGGTTGATCTTGTCTACATAAATCTAACACTTATGACATTTTCGGGCATAGTTGATACAGTCCCTATTGATAGTTAACTAGTAATAGCTTGATCTCATGACTTGCTTAGCCATCCAGTGCCCATTAGCATACGTGCCACAGATCTTTTCATGAACCTATTTTAAGATCTTTTTGGCTTCAGGAACATCAATGCATCTGTGCAACACTTGATCTCGACTCTTCTTGTGTAAGATTTCCTTAGAATCCCATAGCCATTCTTATAATGGTCCTTTTGTTATTCTTTATGGCATGCTTAAGGTACTATTGATCCCTAATGTAGTGGAGGATGCCATGATACGATCATAGGCCATCTTTCTCTTTTTTGATATTTTGGTAATATGCCAGAGTCATATAAATGCTCATCTAAATAGGATGACATCTAATTCTTAACTAACTTTGAATATGGACGACAAAATGGCCAAGACATTAGCTATTTGGTTCTTTTCTTGAGGTAAGTGCTGAAAGTTGATATCATTAAATTCTTTTCTAAGTTCTAAGATCAGTTTCCTGTATTAAATTAGTTTAGCATCAGAAGTTTGCCACTCCCTTTTCAGTTGATAGATGACTAGTGTTGAGTCTTCAAAAACCCACAAAGTCTTGACATTTCTCTTAATAGCTGCATCAAGCCCTATGACATAGGCTTCATATTATGCGATATAGTTGGTGCAGTCAAAATTCAATTTGGCTACAAAAAGATAGTGACTTTAGTCAAGTGAAATCAGTATTGCCCAGATTCCACACCTAAATGCATTTGACACTTTATTTTTCCAAATTGCTTATGACTAGTGATATCTTTTTTTAGTGATGCACATCAGATCTTTATTCGAGAAATCAAAGTTTAAAAGTTTATAGTCTCTTATTGCTTGACTTACTAAAAAAAGGCTATCACACTACCTTGATAGCCTTTTGGTTGACATAGATGATATCGTATTCTGAGAGTAGGACTTGCTACTTGGCAAATCTTTCTAATAGTGTTAGGGCTTCGCGTAACTACTTGATAGGGTCAAATCTCCTAATTAGCCATGTGGTGTCGTATAATATGTATTACCTGATTCTTTAGGCTATTTAAACTAAAGCATAACATAATTGCTCAATTACGGAAGAGTTATTTTCACACTCCATAAACTTTTTGCTCAAGTTGTAAATTGCTTGCTCTTTTTTTCTCAACTTATCATACTACATAAGTACATAACCCATAGACTTGTCAAAGACTGCTATGTAGAATATCAAAGGTTAACTGGGAATTGGTAATACTAGCATTGGTGGGTTTGACAGTTATTGCTTAAACTTGCCAAAGTCTTCTTGACATTCCTCATTCTATTCCATGGACTTTTGTTTACAAATAAGCCAGAAGATGGGGTTATATTTGTTAGTGAGTTAGGATATGAATCTAGAGATATAGTTTAATCTTCTTAAGAAGCTTCTCACCTCTTTTTGGGTTTGAGATGATGACATGTTTTGAATAGTTTTGACCTTATTTGGGTGAACTTTGATTCTTTTTTCACTAACAATAAAGCCTAGTAGCTTGCTCGAGGTGGCACTGAAAGTACATTTGCATAGCTCAACTTAGCTAAAATTTTCATAGCCATTTGAAAAGCTTTTGAAGATCTGCAACATGTTCATTTTTTCTTGTTGACTTTAAGATCATATCATCTATGTAAACCTTAATTTCCTTATACATTAAGTCATGGAATAACATCACTATGGCCCTTTGATAAGTTGCTTGGAATTTTTAAGTCTAAATGGCAAGACTTTGTAGAAAAATATACCCCACATGCTTATGAAGGTGGTTTTCTCCATGTCTTTAGGTGCCATTTTGATCTACATATAAAATGAGAATTAGTCATGAAGGAGAATAAAGAGTTCTTGGTTGTGTTGTCGACCAGAGGGTTAATGTATGGTGATAGAAAGTTATCTTTTGAACAGCCTAGTTCAAATCTTAATAATCAACATACATCTGTAGTTTTCCATCTTTCTAGGGACTAGGATAATATTGGCAAGCTATTTCAGATTTGGCTATTTTGAGAAATCCTGCTTCAAATTTTTTCTTGACTTCTTCATTGATCTTAAGAAGCATCTCTGATTTCATCTTCTTTAACTTTTGCTGGATTGGTTTGCATGCCAGTTTAAGAGGGGCCTATGGACCACAATGTCAGTGTCTAGATCTTGGTATAATTGGGTGAATGCATCTCGATACTCTTAAAGTAAGTTTTTTAATTTGGTTCTAGTAGAAGGTCTTATGAAAGTTTTAATTTTGACCTCTTTCCGATAATCTTCTATCTTAAATTTACAACTTCAATTGGCTGCTCATGGGATAAAATTCTATTTTGCTTCATGTTCAACTAATTGTAATAAATCCAGTCACATAGAGTTCTCCTTAGAATCTTCTTTGAAGTCAACTTCACTAATACAGACTGACTATTCAAGATAAATCTTTGAGGGCTTATTGGAAATATCAATGTCATTTTATTATAACACTTGAAGGAGTGAGAAGATAAACAATATAGACAAAAATATGTTTAGAGAGAGAATTTGAATAAGGGCAAAGAAGAAGAATGAGCAAGCAAGATGAAATGCTTTATGCAAAAGTCAATTTTATTGATAATATCTGATAAAACTACCTATTACAGAATCCCTACAAGCTATTAGGTAGAAGTCAGTAAGTTTTTAATTCTCGACATTACATAAAAATAGACTTAAAAAGCACAAGGGTTTTGACACGGCCCCTCTGTTAAGAGCAAACTCTAGTGAATAAGGTAGGTTTTATTGCTCAATTTTGACAGGCTCGATTGATCATCAATTACAGAGGGTCCAATTCAGAATGGCCAAGACATCCTTGGCTTTCCTTTTTTTTTTTGCTTGCTTTGGATCCAAATACCTTTTTTAACTAAAAGTCTCATGGATCGATAGGAATACCATTAGTTTTAGTCCTAGCTTTTGACCTAGCATATGGGCTAAACTTTGATCTATAGCCTTTTTAACTTGTTTCTTATACTGCATGTTGGACTTGAATCCTAGGCTCTTCTTATCAACTTCACTAATAACCTTCAAAGCTTTGGCCATTCCTTGAAAATTTTTACCAAGCCTTTTTCTAGCTTAATAGCCCTTGCCAATACTTAACTTCAAATCCATATGGGTATTCCTTGACATTCGAGGCTCAACTATAGGCATGCCTTCTCCTATGAATATAGCATCAACAAACTCAAATGACTGAAAGGACAACTCAAGTGCATTTTTATTTAGTTCAATATGGGTGGCATCGATAAAAGTAGTGACGATCATCTTTTTTTCAACCTAATACTGATCACCTTGTTGTTAATCACAAATTTTAACTTTTAATTCAATGATAAGGGTATTAACCTAGTTGAATGTATCCAAGGCCTCCCTAGTAGGTAGTTATAGGATGAAATGATATCATTACTTGAAAATCAATGTCATAAATTCATAGGCCAATATGGAGTGAGATGGTGATGTTCTCGATAACTCCATGCCAAATCTTGTTAAATGCTCGCGCGACTCTGTGGCTATGCTTAATATGGGATGCATTAACAAGAAATGTGTTTGAGGTGGCCAAGGGCTTGACATTGAGAGCAAAACCATTTTTTGTAAGAACCTTTAGTAGAATACATCCTTTGTAGTGTATGGTGATTTGTAGGGCTTTGTAGATGTCCTTATCTTCAGGAAAGATATCATCATTCGTGAATAAGATATAGCTATTAGTGATCATGTTGTTCATCAGGTGATCCAATTTGCCTACTAAAATATCCAATGGCACATATGTTCTTTTAACACTTTTAATAGTGCATTTTGATGAACTTGCAACTTTAGAAGTAAAAATAGTACAAAGATCTTAGCCAGTTGTTTGCTCAACTGATTGATGATACTGTATTCAATGTGTTTGATGAATTTTAATAACTCAGTGGCTTATTTTTCATGTATTGCTTTTTTAACTTTTTAGACTTCAAGTATTTTATCTTATTTTAAGGTACATAAGCTATTAGTAAGGTGCCACTTTTTTTCCTATCTTAAGTTAGAGTTACACAACATCTGCCACCGCAGGTCAAATGGCTAACCCTTGACAAGTTGGCAATGGTGGTTAATTGAGTGGGCTCCCTAATCATCATGAATCACCTTTCATACTTTTAGGAATAATTTTGTCACTTTTAATTGGAATGGTGTAGGAGTCTCTATGAACAGCCTCGACATAGGTATCAAAGAACTCATTTCAAAATTTGATTGCTATGGAGGATAAAAAGTCATCCTCTACCATATAGTGGCCGTGTTATTTCTTCCTCAATCATATCCATTGATTTGATAGGGGTTACTTGCTTCTTGTCGTAGAATTCAATGTTACCTTTGTCCATTATTCTCTAGACCACCATGTAAAAATCTTTGTATTTTTGAAGAATATGGCCATGAATTGCATGGAAGTCATAGAAATCATCAAGTTCTTCTTATAATCTTTCAACTGCATCAAGCATTCTTGCCTAAATCAATATATACAAAACCAGACTTATTAACATCCTAACTTCTTCTATGCTTTTCTTGACCTCAACATTGCCCTTGACACTAATCGTGTTCATCATTAGCTCAACATGATTTGGTAAGGGGTTTGTAACAACATTTGGCCCTTGGTTTATCCCAAATTACACAAGCTTTGAATGAATGAAGCTTTGTACCCTCCACTTAAAAGAAATATAGTTTTCAGTATCGAGCCCTACTACACCCACATGAAAGTTGCAATGGGCATTTGGGTTTACCACTGAAGGTATAGAGGTTTCTTTTCAAGGATATACATGAGAGCAATTAGATGCCCTTGGGATAAGCCAAATAAAGCTCTTTATATGTCATAAGGATAGGGTTAAACTGTTGTCCTTGCTAGTTTGCACCCTAATTATTTATGCATTGTTGGTATGATTGTTTATATTTTAGTTGGCTTGGGATCAATTATTTCATGGTGGATTTGGCAAGTTAGTAAAAGATAGGCTATAAATTATGGCATAAACTGGTTAAAGAGGTGTCATAACTAGGTTAGAGTAGGGTAGACTTAGGTAGTAAAGATTAGGCACTTGACACTGACTTGATTGGGATGGGTTGGCATAGCTTATGGCATTCGCCTCTCTTTCATTCTTTTTGTTAGTAATAGGACATTCTACCACTTTTAATTGCTGTATCAATCATCTCACCAGAAAAACCCAGATCGATAAGCTTCTTAGTGGCATTCTCTACCAGTTTCTTATATTACAAGGTTTGTAGGGTGTTGATGAATGTCATGGTCAGCTCTTTCTAATTTAGAGGGGGTTGGACCAAAGTTGCCTTTTCTCTCCGCCTTTCATCACATTGCTTGAAACTTTCAGTTAGCTTTTTCTCTAAGTTCATATGGGAGAAATGGTTAAAAGCCCAGTCTGACACATGCTGGTATCGATTTAGAAAGGCTTTAGCTAATGGTTGGATCTTGACATTATTGAGGTCAATATACTATCGAGTGACTACACCAACCAAACTATGTTGAAAATAGTGCATAAGGAGTTTTTCATCTTTTTCATATCTAGCAATCTTTGTCAAGCACATTTGAATTTACATAGTGGGGTCAATAGTTCCATTAAACTTTTCAAACTCAAGTATCTTGAACTTTGAGGGAAAGAAAAAGATTGGACACTAGAGATAAAGATTCTATGTCTATAGCTTCAAAAATTTTTCACTCCCTTCAATGGCCTGGAGACACTTCTCTGACTGTTGAAACTTGTCCATCTTGTTAGCACACATTACAGCCTTCTAACCATTTGTTTTTTCTAAATCATTATGGTCAAGTGTTATAGGATCAGCTGGGGTAACTTCTATATTCATACCTTAGAATCTGAGGACAAATTGATTAGTTGCCATGGCATTCAAATGTATCACCGGTGGTACTAGTAGGGCTAGTGCCATGTTATGCTACTTCTCTTGATAGGTTGCTTCCTAAGTAGCTTTAGTACTACTAGTGGGATGATTTTCTATATTAACCAGCTTTTTTTTGGTATCCACAGCATTAGCTTGCCCCTTTTTCTTTTATGAAAGCTGTCATTAATTCCATGAGCTTCATGATTTGAGCTTGCATTTTGTCTTATTAACAAAGCATTTGGTCTTGTGATTCTTTGTACATCAGCTCGAATCGTTTGATGCATTTTTAGTGATAGTTTTCCATGATCTGTTTGCAATGGCAAATATTGTACTAATATGCAGTATTAGGCTTCATGTTTTCTAATAGATTTCAGAATCCCTTGCATTTTTATGAGCATTCAAGTATTAGACTTTTTATTTTAAATGTGTTTACTAATGATTGCTTATGATGGGATGACGATGAGTGTGGAGTCATGACAATAAATGATTATTGATATGGATGCATAAATAAAACAATAAAATAATGGAGTTAAATATCCAAATGCAATAGAGATAATTGACTGGTAGAATAGCTTTATCAATAACATTTTTCATAGAGCAACAAATAGAGTTTTAACATGTTTACATCTGAAAATATCTAACATGATTACACTGTTAGTCACATATGCTAAGAAACTCTACAACTGTTGCTCATAGTCCCCAATGGGTATATTGTCTTGCCTCAAGGACTATGCCACCTTGATCACATCATCTGTCTCTAATTTAGTTGTTTAAATTTGCTTGGTGAAGTGACAGTGCCACTCTTGATAATTCATGCGTCCTTGTCAATCATCACCATCGATTCTTGTTCTTGCTATTTAGATGCTTTCAATAATTCAGAGATATGGTCTTGCTGAGCTTAGAAAGAATGCTCTAGATCTTGAACCCTGGGTGTTAGGATTTCATTTTCAACTTTATCGATTTTTAAATCTCGTACTTGAGCTTCAAGTCATCTATTCCTCTCTTGGTAAGTTATGTGAGGTCGGGGGCTTTTATAAGCTTTTCCCTGCTAACTCGAGCCTCATTTCTCCACTAATTCAGTTTTCTGTTAAGGGTAGCAAACTTTGCCACTCATTCAGCTACTGACTTGCTGATGCGTAAAGACTTGTTCACTTTTTCAAGCACCGTATAGTCCATAGTCAAATTTTTTAGATCTTTCTTGAAATGATCTCTCTCTTTAACTACTTGGTTCACCTAGCTATCTTTGAGGATGATGTTCATCTTTAATTGACTTTTATCCTCATTTAGTTGAACAATTTTTGTGGCAAAGATAGCCTTTCTTGCTCAAATTCCTATTTAAGTAGTTTAACTTCAAAAGAAGGCTTGTCCATTAAGACCTGCAATGTCCCAAAATTGGGTAGTGGTAAAGTGTTGTTGATTGGTGGATCCTCCATTCATTATACTTTAGAGTCATGGTGCTTCCTTTCTAATATCTTTCCATGTGATGGACCTTCCTCCAAGCATGGAAGGCTGATTGGACTTTTAATTTATAGTTGGCTTCTCCATATTTGAAGTCCTGTAGTTAAGGTTTTCAAAGAATGGAATAAATTGCTAGCATTGGAACTATCACAAAACCAGGAGAGGTGCATAGCTGGTGCTTCTTCGTAACCTCAAAGTGCCACACAAGTGTAGTCTCTGCACTTGTATATAATTGATTAGAGGAACATATATGGGCACTCCATGTAATTTTTTTCTCTAAGATTTTAAAATTTTTTGACCCATTGTTCCTTAGAATTGTCATAGGGCCATTCTTTCTTAAGGACCTTGGAGAAAAGCTAAAGTTAGAAAAAAAATTATGCATCAACCTTTTTTTATTCAATGCAAAATGGCTAATGAGCCAAATTTGGAAAAGCAGGGCACATTTGATGAATCTACCTATCCTCATTTTCTTGCAAAGTCTAAAGGTTCAAATGGTTTCTGCAATGATGGCAAATGCAAAGTTGATGTTGTAACACAAGCCAAAAAAAAAAAATCTACTACTGCTACTTCCACATACCTTGAGGTCTTTAGGAAACCTATATATCACCAAGGCAAAAACATCCTAAACTTTCTTTGGATTAGTGATATTTGACATTACTTCCTTCAAACTAGCTCAAGAAATCCATTCACTCTTTCCTTTTATCTTGACATGACCATCAATCTAAGATCCATGGCTCTAAGGATTTGTGCTAGTCTTTTCTTGAAAGTCAAAGGCTGCAGTGCTTTATAATATATCCTATTAGACTTGGCCCTCTCAATGTATAGTAAAGCAATTTATTTGTTGATAGTGGAAGTCGAATCCTCTAGATTATAGGTGAAGCATCGGTATGTAAAATTTCAAAATTATGATGCCACTCGTATAAAGGCAAAGTCTAACTAGACTCAACGTAATAGAGCTATAACGATTCGTTCTCACTATTGTCCCAACTAGCCCATATTTGTTTGAAATCATGCTAGTCATTTTAATGGTAACTTATATTAACTTTCTCATGTGTCTTCGAGACATAGTTAGCTTAAAGAAATCCCTAAATTTACCTTGTTAATCCTCTGACCATGCTCTGACTTCTTCATGAGACTTGAAAATGAGAATGAATTATTGCTCTATGAAAAATACCCCTTGCTAAACACTAAACCTTCAGCTAATTATCCCATAATGCTGATTATGATACATGATGCACGTAACAATCAAGAAAACAAAAGGGAAATAGGTTAGTGACAATATGAAATAATACATATAAGAATAAAGAATGGAAGAATGAAAATAAATCATAGAACATAGCTTGGTAATAGGCATTACTATGCCTGAAGATGGACATGACAATTACAAGTATCATGACAAAGTAAATATCCAAGGACAACGTAATGGCGTGTCCTAGTAAAAATTGCCTTTATTGAGTTGATAGGATACTTTCAGAGATAAACTTACAACCCATATGGCAGCTTATGTACGCCATTGTTATTATTTGACATGCATTAAGCCACTAGTCAAATAACATAATGGCTTGTTCAAGTGAAGTTTTGCCATGATCAAGATGGTATGATGGCTCTTTGGGATAAAACTAGCTGACTAAAGAGTGATGTTTGGTCATCACCACCTAAAGTAGGATACGCATTAAGCCACCATCGGGTAGTATAATAGCTTTTTCGATTTAAATAGAACTTTCTTCCTAGCGACATGGTGCTTTGTAAGTGACGACTTTTGTTTGCAATCACTCACTTATTGATGAAGATTAGCCATCAATGAGATAGTATAATGTTATATCCTAACATTGATATGACACATGTGGGTGACAATGCTCGTTCACTATCACTAACATAACTATGGCATGTAATAGTAAAGTCAAAAGTGTTTATCAAAAATGTTCTTATTCTCTGAGTCATTCTAGCAGCATTTGGCATGGTTTAATATGGTTTAGCTTGTAGGGCTCAATACATGGGTTTGAGTTGAAATCCAAATTGACGCTCTTCCATCTAGTAAAGACAGTTGAAGCACCCTAATCCTAGGCCCATCATAAGCTTGGCAAAATGAGTTTGATCTAGTAGATGTATTTTTCTCTGCAAATTTAGAGGGTTATTCATGAAAGATATATGTACTTTACACTGTGGAAAGTATTACTACGCTTGTGTGGAAGGGTACTTACAAAGGTGGATAGCTCACTTCCTCCTACTAATTGGGACCTTAACCTCACCATGGAGTTTGGTGGGAGTCTAAATGCAAATGTAAGTGCATGATGTGTGTTAAGGAAATAGTTAAATATTTTGTTTACCCCTGTATTACCATATTTATTGAATCAAATTTATCTAGGATTAGAGCAATCTTCGATGATCACATGACAAAAATCATGACAAATAAAAGATTTACAAAAAAAATGGAAGGGAATTATAGTTGAATAATTACCAAAAACCAAAGAAATTGATAACCAAGTAAGACAAGGCTAGTTGTCGGCCTAACCCTTTACTTTAGTCCTTAATAAAGTCTCCAAGTTTCCATCAATATGCCTTCATGAAGAAAGAAGCATGACTTAAAACTATTTCTCAATAAGGAAACATCTTTTCAACCGAGGCTTTTCTTTTTTTTATTTGATGGGAGCAATAAAGTATGAATTCTTGACTCTTGACCACATCAGAGGACTATTAGACAAATTGCTCGCCCAACTATCTTGAGTGGCCACCATAAAGTGGCCAATAATTGGAGCTGCCAATGATCATTTGGGCTAAACATGATTGGATGCCTATTGAATTTGATATTCAAAGTTAAAAAACTTGAAACATCGATCCCATGGCTTGCATAATTCAAAGATTCGATTATTTGGTTTAGGAATTGGTTACGTGCAAGGAAGTATGAACCTCCATGCAATGCTTGAAATCGATACTTATCTAGCCATGTCCCAACTTGGTCCTAATTTCTTTGATTTTGAGTTGTCGTTATTTGATGTAATCTTTTTTTTTAAAATGCATGAATATTGTATAAAATAGTAGACCCAAGTTTTAAAGAATATTTGATTTTTATATGTGGCTCAAAGAGCTGAGGAACATAAAGATTATGACTAAAAATGCTTTCTAAATTTAATTTTTTAAAAAATTAGATATTCTATGTCAAGCATTAGAGAGATATTGATATGAAACATTGCCTTCGTGATTCTTTTGAAAACAATTTTTGAATATATAAATGCAAGATGAACAACACAAGGGAAAAATATTGTTAAAATGGAAAAGAAATAATATTGCATAAAATAAATCACATAAAAGAAGGAATAAGGGAAGGGTTGATTAGAATGTATCTTATTATTCTCATCAGTTATCTTAAAAAAACCAAGCTGACAATTTTAAAGACGTGTTAGGAGCCATTGACTAATTAAGCCATGAAAACTAGGTTTGAATTTTGAAAAGTTCAAAGAAAATCCAAAGAGAGAAATTTTGATTTTTCATGACAATTTTGAGAAAAATGAGGTTGATAAAGTAAAATTGATGAAATTTGACTTTTTTTGATAATTTTTAAAAAAAAAGGTTAGAGTATAACCTCAAAAGACAAGGTTAGAGTATCTCTAGAGATGAAAATTTTGGTAAGTTTTGAAATTTGAATGAATTTTATAAAAACGGGGTTGGAGTATCCCTTTGGAGAGTGGGTTGGAGTATCCCCAATGAAAACTTTGATGATTCTGAATAGAAAAGCCCAAAGGATTTATCTTGACAAACAACATTTTTGACAAATTCTTGACAAAATAGGTGATTTTCGATGAAAATGGAAATTGATAAAAATAAAGGTAACATAACAAAGAGTACTTTTGCCTTGATCCAAACTGATAGGATTAATGCACATATGTTGCCTCAAAGAGACTAATCGATGCCACTTAGAGACATTTAAATTTTAGGACTAATGCTAAAAATAGAGGAAAACATCACCGTACCTCCTTTTCTAAATTTATTCCAAGAAATTCAAGGATGTTAGGAGTTGGGTGAGTTACTATTTGAAAGGTGACTCGATAAAGTTTAGTGTAAAAATATTCTATAAGTCCCAAAATTTTATCTTGTAGGTGGAAATAATTTTTGAATTTGAGTTAAGCGCAACGTTAACAGCATGTGCAAGGGGAAAGGTATGCTGAATTAGAAAAATCATTTTAGATTAGAATCATCAACTCACAAACAATACCTTTTTAAAAAGGGAATTTCATGAAATTTTTGGGAAAATATTTTAAAATTTTAAAAAATCATCTAATAAGCCAAAATAGTCCAAACAGAATGTAGGTCACTGATTCAAGAGGTTTTAGATAGCATCGATTCAAAAAATTATAACTCTCTCATCTGGAATGAACCAAAGGCAAATGAGATATGTTAGAAAGGTAATTTAATGCCCTCTTAGGGAAAGTATTAGAAAATTATATAAAAACCATATAAGTTTCAAAAATGATTTTTCAAATCATGACTAGTCTACTACCAAGGCTAAAAAACAAGGGAGTTCTTGGTTTTTTCGAGTTTCTTAGGTTTAGACTTGAGGCATGGACATCCAAATGTCTTTGATAGTAGGGAAATAATGACATGGGCTTCACAGGTTCATGTCATAATCCCGAAATGATTTAGGATGATGAAAAAACCCATTGACCATGTCACAAGGACTCTAGGCAAAGATTAAGGCACAAACAACTTGGAATAAGAAAAAAAGTATTTTTATTTTTGAAAATAAGAGTTTTAACCTTAAAGACCTTTGAATCCAAACATAAAAACTTGATATTTCCCCAAGATTGGAAGGCCAATGAGATTGAAAAAACCTTAAACCTATGTCAATCCTTATTTATTGAGGTTAACATGGTATTAACTTGTGAAAGTTTCTAGAAAATCAGATTTTAAAAGCAAACAGGCAAGCATCTTGATAAACATAATGTAGATTAAACATGACATTCATTAAATAGGCATAGATAACATATTTAGATTTGGAAAGGTAACATTTTGACATGATATTAGTAACACAAGTGTAGGAAGATGACAATAGAGTGCATGGACATATTAGTTTCATGAATGATGACATGAGTTATGACATAGAAATGTTGTGAACATGTTTAAACAAAGATGAACAACTAGCTAAAATTTCATGCCAACATCAAAGCATATTTTCAAGAAAAGCTAAGCACGTGATAATAAAGAAACCTGCTAGAAGGGTCAATAAAAGCCTGAAAGATCCTAAGCTTAGAACATCTAAGGCCATAAAATGCATAAGATTTTCTAGAAAAAGGGTCATGGTTACAGGTATTTTTGGCTCAGTAAAGTGATGGAGATGATGAAAAACAAAAAAATAAAAGAAAAAAGTGAAGAAAATATACCAACAAGCCTTAAACCTTAACCTTTCCTTTGAGTATCAGCTTTAAGCTTAGTTTCCCTATCTTTTTTCCTTTATATTTAGCTAGAAAAAGATGGCAAGAAGGTGGTTTTTGGTTGTAATATTGATAGAGAGGAGTTCTACAGATGAAAGTAATTGAAAGGATAAGTGTTTGGAGCCTTTTTGGTAGGTGTTTGGAGAAGCTAGGAAAATAAAGTTATTGGCTGAGGGGAAAAGGGCAATGGAACAATGTATTTGGGAATGTTCTTGTATCTCTTTGCTGAGCCAATGTTATCCTTTTATAAGCATATGATTAACCAAGTTTTGAAGGCCAAAAGCAAGGGCAATTTTGAAATTTTTGAATGACCATGGAGGGCAGCCCTGAGTACTTTACTTAGTTGGCCAAAATTCTAGTGGTCCACATTATTTAAGTAGTGGAACAGAGATATTGGTGATGTCTGCAGGTGATAAAGAGCCAACTTTAACCTTAAACAAACCATTGAATCCATGAAAATGTCCTATTTTCAAGCTATTTTGGGCCTTAAAATTTGTTAAAACCTAATTATAAGTCCAAAGTTAAGGCTTTGCATGAATTTTGATGATTTTTTATGCTAGAAACATCTTTAAATTGGATTTTTAGATCAATGGTGCAAAGGTTAAAAAATAGCATGAACTAGGAATAAATGCCTTAACGTATCAGTACATTGCAAATTATATTAGTACATTAAGGCAAAAAACTAGAATGTATTGATGCAATAAAGATTGTATCAATATATTCCTAGAATGTATTGATATAATTACTTATATATTGATACATCATGTATAAAAATTGAATTTTAACTACTACCAATCTTTGAATCGATATTTGGCCGATGTATCAATACATGAAGCCATTGTATTGATACAAGCCCTATCCATATCAATACAACCTGTGAAATTTTAAATTTTGATGATATGGATACCTTGTATCAATACATCTAGGCCATGTATCGATACATTCGTGCAAAAAAGTGAATTTTTCATACCTTTGGGCCTCCAAACACCTCACCTTAGCTGGGAATGATGGATGACTAAACTGTGCTTGTCCGTATAACCTTGATGACACCTTGAATAGTTATGTTTGATGCCTTATTTTTATATTTTTCTTTAATATGATCCCTAGGCATCTCAAACATTCCCAAAAAAATTTCTTTGATGCCTCCTAGCGATAGGGCACTCGATAATCATACCCATTTTTATTCTTTTAATTCTGTTACCTTTTGATTATGTCCTAGGTTACTAAAAATTGGTTTGAACAATATTGGGTATCTATACAATAATTAAAATAAAAAATACATTGGTGTGGATTTTTAATTAGTCAAATTACATATTTTAAAATAAAAAAATACATATGATTATTAGTGAAAAAATACAACTCGTACTACAAGTCACTAACTAGTATTGGCTTATACAAAGGCAAGGGTATTTTAGTAATGTGATGATTCTAGATTATTATATTCCTGGCAAACCAAACATGTCCATTTTGATAAAGGGATACTTAACCAAACAGATGTATATAAGATTAGTGGGAATGTGATATCGTTGTCTTGTAGGGGGTAATCTATTACTAAAGGTAATAAAACATTATCTAAATCAAACCTCCCATAAAATATATATTACATTACCCTTAAGCACTCGATTTTCATGGAAAAAATCTACAATGACCTAGAGGGTGGTTTTGTTAGGGGAATATGATGTTGGTGTATACCTTTGAACTAATCGAATTGGGACATGGGATACATAGTTACAAACTTTCTGTAAAATAGGTCTTCCTTGATGTTAGTGGCATGATTAACACTCATGGAAACACTAATTGGATGAAACTCATGAAACACAATGGCCTAGCAAAGAATGTAATTGGTTACACCTATGAGATCTTTATAAGTAGTAGGTCTTGGTCAACTAGTGTTGCTAGTTTAGATGTGCCATACTTGACCATATGACATAAGAGACAATGGTTAAGTGAAATAGCTATGATGCATTTAGGTAAAGAGTTACCAGCTAACTAATCTAAAGGTTGCATAAAGATGCAATTGGTACATAAGGTTAACTACTAAATTAGTTCTTGTATAATTTGTTCAGTTGCTCACGGTTATGTTAGGATGAAAGAGGTCTTAGCTCATTTAAAAGATTCACTGTTGAACTTGACGTATTATAGTTGAGGGTTATATTCATGTAAAAATAGTGAGAAATAGTCATTCTAGTTTATAAAACCTAACTAAATATTTATCATATGTATATTATTAACATTAAATATGTTCCAAATTCATATAGGATATAACCAAGTAAAAATGCCTATGAATTTGTTACTACGCAGCATACTAGATGCTAACAAGTTGAATGGGCCAAACTCCATTATAGTCCTATAGTATTAGGATTGTTTTAGTACAAATCTAATGGCATATCTAGGAAAAGTCCACTAGGATAGGGGTAGCTTGTCAAGTTTATAGAGATGACCTTGATCTAGCCACATGATGACTAGTAAAACACCTAAACTCCTCAAGGAGAAAGTGGTAATCAACGCTCTTGAAACAATTTAAAGCTTTATTGAATAGTTTAATGAAGACAATCACGGTGAGAGGTTTGGCATCCTTAAAGAATTGTTCATAAGCAAGATGTCAGAATATAGCCTAAACAAGCCTTATCTGATAGGATATTTTTCAAGACTTAAGCACATTAGATGTGTTAGAGATCATGATCCTATATTATCATGATACTTCTTTCATGAAGAAAGACAAATGAAAAAGAAAGAAAACATGCCTTACTTTTGAAAGCTAGATTAAAAGTAAAGATTACAAGGAATACTTTGATATTATTAAAGTATATAGAAGTTTTGTAGATGAACATGTTTTAAGATTTGCTCACTTAACTGGGTATATGATACATAGATGTTGGCATTTAAATATGTGAGATAAATTGTAAGAACCAAATGTTAGGAGTAGTGAAGATAGACCATGAAAATGGCAATCTTATAGATATTGATTAGAGCTTGCCTTCTTAATGTTTTTGAAACATTGGCAAGTCATAGAATTTGTTTTATGTCATGGTCTCCTAATTCTCAACATAAGTTACAATAGCATTAAGTAATAATGATGGGATAACATGAAGGAGGAAACCTAGATGATACAGATCAAGCTTGCCGATCCATCTAGGAAAGTTTATGAACCTTTTATGATTTATTATTGAACATTTAGATGTTCAATTTTTGGCAATTATACACTAAACATGAAGATATTATTTTGAAGTATGTTATGAACATATATCTTCTTTTATTGGCATATGGATACCACACTATTTCCTTATTTAATAAATCATAGTAGATTTATTTTGCAAGCTTTGTCCATCATTCATATCAATTAAATAAGTTAAAGCCCAGATTAAATGGGATTCAAAAAGAGTTTTGAATTAGATTCCTTGCAAGAATCTTACACGTGTAAGATTTAATAGGAGTATTCATACGATATTAAAAGTTAATATTCATGAGTAAGTGACAAATGACAGTTATAAATACTTGGATGTAATTTTGGAAAGAGTTCCAAACTAAAGAGATTACATATTGAAATCCAAAAGCCATCAAACAAGTCATTTTTCTAAAGTTTCTGTAATGGATTTTTGGCTTGCTAACTCTCGAGCTAATAAATTGATTCCAATAGTTACTTATGGTAACTGAGCCATTTGAGTGGAATCATAGTCCAATTAAGGTCCAAACAATTTAATGATTTAATAATAAAGATTATCACTAATAAATTGGACATATACTCCACATAGAGTAATAAGATTGCTTCAAGTGGAAGTGGCTTCAAGTGGAAATGGTAGATGTTAGTGTATGCCCTTGAACCAATCTAACTGGGACATGGGATACATAGTTAAATAATAACATACTTACTACGTTTATGTAACATAGGTTTTCTTTCATGTTATTGGCATGATTGACACTCATGTAAATGCTAATTGGATAAAGCTCATGAAACACAATTCCTTGCAAAGAATGTAATTAGTTATGCTAATGAGATCCTTATGCATCAAAACCATGTTTCTAAAAATTTTTTTGGCGTATTATTAAGATAGGGCATTAATAATGCACAAGGATCAATAAATGCTAAGCTTTCATGCATTTATTGCACACAACCCCTTGATCTCATTAGTTAAAGTATAAAGATACTTTAGGATAACATATGGGTGCTTATTTTATGGAAACAAGTTCTTTGAACATGGCCTAAATGATAACTCCATTTGGTATAGATCATTTAAGTGTCTATGGAATATGTTCTTAAATGCTAGTCATGTATAATAGTTTTTTCACTTGTGATTC
>JBBYHL010257983.1:3503-16938 GCA_038381835.1 Adansonia madagascariensis
TATATATATATATATATTGTAATTACTAATATATAATTATTTTTATTTATCTAAGATATATTGTGTTTTTTTAACATATAATTATATGTTAATAAAGTGTTTATTAACAAATTTATATTAACATATAAAGTTTGCCCGATGTATGAATTATATCATTTAATATAAAGCTTATTATTTTTATTGTTAATATAAAATTGAAAGTACAAAGATAAATAAATTTGATATATGTTTTACTCTTTCATATGAAATGAATTTATTTACTTTTTAAAGTTAAAAAAAATTAATATGTTAAAAATAAAATAATTTAATGTGAAATTTAATTTTATTTATTTATTAATAAAATAAATTTATTTAAAAAAAGTCCTTTAATAAAATCAAAATTTTTACTTATAACTTAGATAAATCTTATTAATGGTAAAAAAAATTACAATAGCAATTCAAAATTTAGTGCACAATAAAGATCATTTTTGTCACTTCAAAATATTTTTTGTACCCATGATTTTATATATATGTTATGGATATAAATACATATTATAAATATTATATAAGTAATGGGACAGAAAAGATAATTCTTATCCAACTTTGAGCAAAAAAAAATACATGCATTTATTTATTCAAGAATGAATTTTTTTATCATTTTAGTGAATTAAATTTTAATCATTAAATTAAAATTTTAAAAATTCATCATTAAATCAGCAAATTATACGACAAAAAAACATTTTATTTATTTTTAATTTCTTAAAATATCTACTTGCCCACTTTAGCAAGTTAAATTAGGATGTTGGCACAATCATGCTAAATGGTACAGGATTCTAGAGATTTTAAATTATAAAATATGCTTTATCTGACACTAGCCAAAATGAAAATGATTTGCACTACCCTCGTGCCTCACATGGTTATCTTCTCATATTATAAAAAATTTCAAAAAAAAAAAAAATTAAAATGTATATATGGCCACTTCAATAAGTCAAATTAATTAATTTATACCCAAAGAGCAAATGGAAGATCCGTGGAATATTCCTGGGGACCAAATAGAAGAGGTTTTTATATTCAAGGAAGATTCATGGGCCAATCTAATTTTTAATATTTAAATTATAATTGAATGAGCAAATCGCACCCGAATAAAAATTATTAATTTGCACCTAAACTTTTTAAAAATATATTATTTAATAGAATCTTTTGATATCATTAATCTAATCCATCCCCCCTAAAAAAAAACAAAATTGATTCTTCTTAGATTCAATAATGGTTGGGTTTGAAATTATTTGAGGCCCTTCCATTTGGCAAAGAGAAATAAATTTCAATCACATCATCATCTAATGAATTGGCATTAAAAGGACCAGTTCTCATTTTTCATAATTGTTGGTCACCCCAATTTAATTTAAAAATAAAATAAAATAATGATGCTACTTCTAGATAAACCTGTTATGATACTTTGAAATTATTTTGATTAAATAAATCACAATCTTTGCATAAAGGTCGTTATTTTGAAGAGATATCAAGTTTGAATTTTTTTTTAATGGCAAATTATCTCTTATTGTGTAAAATTTAAAAATAAAATTTAACTTACTCAAAAATTTTTAAAATAATACTAATTAATGTGACCATTATTAGTTAAAATATAACATTAATCGTCCAATTACTTTTTGGTATTGTTTTTTCCATTGGGTCTAAAGTTGAACTGGTTAAAGATATCAATCCAAATGTTAGGCTAAGATTTAATTTTGATGGACAGTAAGATTGGTCTTCATGAAATTAAAAATATTGGTGATTATAAAATTAGTTATTTTAATTTTAAGATTTAATACTATAACAGTAAAATTAAAGTTATTAATAAGATATTTGTTTGAATGCAAATAAAAATATCTACAGGGTGGGTCGAGGCTTGAAACTTTTTTTACATATCTTAACTAGGATTCAAAGCTCAACTTTATTGTTCATAAATAATAAAAAATATTTTTATAATTAAATTTAAATAATTTTTTAATTATTAAATAATTATTCTGATCGAGCTTACTTTACTTAAGAAAAGTTGTGGTCTACACATAAATATAACAATGACAGTGAGATAAAATATAGTGAGAAGGGATAATAATCGTTAAAGACATATTAAACATTTGTATATAATAAAAGTTCTATCATTTTTGTGAAATTAATAAATATTTAAAAATTAATAAATAAAAATAAATTGAATAAAATTATATTTACACATTTATAAATAAAAATATAATATTAAATGAATATATTAATAATTTATTTAAAATAATAATAATTTAAATAATTTGTTAAATAATTAAAATTTTATTTTAAATATTTTAGATAAGCAAAACAATAAATAAAATTTGACCGACGGTAAAATAGGGAAAAAAGTGGCCACGTTGGTATACAATCTCTAGTGGGAGGAAAGTTTTCCACTAAAACTTTTCCCACCAGTAGAAATTTTTCAGCTCCGCTGGCGGCCAGCGCATCAACTTTCACCCAGCTTTCGCCTATCCTAATTAATCGCTATGGTGCGTTTGCACGAACAACATAATGATATCTTACAATATATATATATTTATATACATAAATACATATATATATATATATATACATACATACATGCATGCATGCATGCATAGAAGAGAGGATAAAGGAGGTTCAAAGCGTATGCTCCAGTTTTTGTTTTCGGAAATTTTTTTACTGACGTGTGGTGCATGTCATCTGATGTCAAGTTCCTAGTAGGTTGGACCTTGGCTGATAAATTAATCAAGCAATAATATCTCAAATGATGGTGCGAAATTAAGCAATTAATAATAATGCAATTAAATTTGTCAGCATAACTTCAATTTGATGATAAAATAAGTAGCTTGAGATGAGACCGCATAGATTTTGATATTTTGAAATTTAGGCTTTGCTTGGTAATAACTAATAAGAAAGAAGAAAATATATTCATATATATATAAGGATGGCAAAAATGTTTAATCCAATAATTAAGCTATAAAATATTTTGCAATCTCAAATTTATCACGATAAATAATTGAAATTACTTGAGATGAAACATGAATTTATATGTTTTGAAGCCAACATTTTACAAATGAAATAAATCTGTTTTTGGTCTTTAAATGTGATGTGTATTCAAAATTTTCATATTAGACGATCAAGTTATAAACTTTTGTATTTAAATGAAATGGAATTTGAAGAACATGAGATGCATGCATCAAGTATTGGGTCAAATATAACATGCCAACTACTAAGTTCATGAATTCTAATAATTGAGTGTTATATTAACAACAAAATTTCAAAGATTATAGGCAAATTAATTCCATTTTTTCATGTTGAAATACTGATCTTATATCGGTTAAATTTTAAGATTTCGTGCTTTTATATTTAAATTGAGTCCGTTCACTTACTGTTAATTCATTTTCGTTTAAATAATAAGATATCAAATTTTTTATTTTATTATATTATTTCAATTTTATAACTTTTTTGAAATTTTCATATGATAAGTCACTTTATTTCTAACCTATATCTGATGAGATCTATTAATATATATTATCTCAAATTTATTAAATTTTAAAATTTTATGGCTTAATATTCAAATTAAATCTCTTGATCAAATGTTTGATAAATTGAATGCATACACATGTCATATGGTTGGGAGTTTGGTGAAATGATTAAAGCAGATAAATTGTACTAAGTACACCGTATGGACAATAAAAAAAAAAAGGAGAAAATTGTACACATGTGATAAATATTAATAAATAATAGCTTCTTTCGATTTAGACAAGCTTAGAGGTTTCTCGATAGATATTTTACACTACTCTAAAAGTCATTAATTTAATTATGGTAGATGTTAACGGGTAACGACTAAGAATCATTTAATTGGAGTAATTAATTAATAAGAAGAGTTAATTAGTATTCAATGATATATATAAACAGAAGAAAAATACAATGAGAATATGAATTAAGAAGATATTTATAAAAAGAATTATGTAATTAATAAATTATTTTTTTAAATTTAGTAAAAAGAATATATTAAATGAATAATTAAATTATTTTTACCAGTGTTTATAGACATTAGTTAAATAAATCTTTAAAAATATAATAATAATATATTAACTGTAAAACCTTTTTTTTTTTTTTACAAAGATGAATAAATAATCTTAATGGGTGCTTGCAAATCCTTAGTTATTAATGAAGTTTATCTTTTTAATAATTAATCACCTACTCATACAATTAATTTTGTTACCACTAGCTAGTAACCAATTCAACTAAAAGACACATTGTTATTGTCCTAGATGTTGAAATTGTCATTGCATTTTGCTTTGATTGAAAATTGATATTGTAGTTTCGCTTTACATAATTTTTGGACCACAATTAATGAGAATAGAATATGTTGTTACTATATTTAAATTTAATTTGAACAAAATATAAAATATAATATGAATATTAAACATGTAAAAATATAAACCGGATGTGTTTTGAGGAATCAACCTTAAGTCCATGTGTAGTGTAATAAAATTATAAAAAAATTAAGCTTTTTCTAAAAAAAGAAAAATTTATATAACACGAGCATAACATAAAAATATGGATAAAAAGCAAAACTTTTGAGTAATATGTAATCAGGGCATTGCCAAGGGGCAAGCCAAGGCCTCAGTCCTCCTCGGCTATTCCTCGAATCCTTAAATTTTTACTTTTAAGTTTTTTTTTTTTTTTTGTTAAATTTAAAATAGTAAAAATTTTATTTTGACCCCCAAAACATATATTTTAATTGAGGAATATGCCTCAATGAAATCCAGAAAGTCCCTCAAACTTCTTTGCATATCCTCCTACGGATACCATTACCATGACCTTCTACAATATTCTCCAAGAGTGATAGCACTAAGTGTGTGGCATTTTATTTTTTCTTATCTTAAGGAAAATTTCTTATTATGTTTTTCATTTTTTTTTTCTCTAGAAAACTTATGCCAGTTCAAATCTAGGATTGTTTAGAAAACACTTTTAATTTTATTTTTTATATATCTTGAATATCCCATTTGAAAAAAACAGTTTTATTTTATTTTATTTTTACTATTTAACCATAATCCCTTCATAATTAAGCTAATTTAAGATTAATTGATAAATAAATTATAATTAAATAGTCTAAAAGGCAAATCTAATAACAAGATAAATACCTATTTTATTTCATAAAATGAAGTAGTTTGTTACCCATGGTTAGTTTTACTTATTTAATATATGTTTACACACAGAAATTAGTACTTTTCGCAATTATATTTGAGTTTTAAAATTTTATAATATATAAAATTTACATCCAATATAATATAAATTTTGATATAAATGAATTGATAATTTTTAAAATCTTTAAAATAACTTTTAGTAATACTATTTTTGTATATTTTAAAATTATTGTTCAATTTTTTAATATAACCAAAAAAAACAGTTTGTATGCTATTAAATCTTAATAATAAATTATATTATAACACAAATCTACTGTCTTAAAAAGTATTTTGAATATTTAAAATTAATTAATATTAAAAAAAGATAAAATACAACAACATACAATAATATTAAAAAGAAATGAAAGGAAAAAAAGATAATAATTTCATGCAAGGACAATAAAAAAAACTCTACAAACAGGATCGTGGAGTGACATGTATTCCAAATTATTAATTTAAATATATTCTACTAGATATATGTTATTTTATGAACTGTGCTTGTAATGTTTTCTCTTTCCATCGTCGATGTTTAAAATAATAATTGAAGAAAAATATTATTTACTTTAGAAGATCCTAATAATAAAATATTATTATTTAATTCAAACAAAAAAAGAATATGTACGATTTTGGATTGAAAAGATTAAAAACAAATTCAAACTTATAATAATTTAGAAAGATATAATCTTTCAATTCTATTTGACCTTGGAAGCCTAGATTTTTAAACGTTTTCAAATTCAAATACATAAAAAAGATTAGATCTTTAATGGAATTTTTAAAGTTGTAGAATTTTATGCCTTATCCTACCTATTAAGAATATAAGTTTTTCATATAAAACAAAAGAGGAGTTAGACTTCAATCAATTGAAATGATAAGGTTGTCACATTAAAAGAAAATAAAGCTAAGAATTGACCGCTCATAAAATGATTTAATTTTTTCTAATCCATATATTTGCAATGATTCATATGCACTACTCCAAACCTACCATTATAAAGTTTTTTTTTTTATTATTTTTGAACACCTCGTACATTTATTTTTTTTTTAATTTTTTATAATAAAAATATGATACACAATATTATAAAATATTAAATTTATAATATCAAATACATAAAATTCAACGTTTCTTAATATGAAATATATATATATATATATAATGAAAGAGTGGAGATATTATTTATATCGAAAAAGAAAGTAGAGATCGAAGTATTTTGTCAAATCACTAAATTTTTTTAAAAAAAAAATTAAATTGAGAATAGAAAATAATTAAAAATATTAAAATTTTAATTTAAAATTATTAAATACTATTTACAAATGATTATATGAAATAATTGTATTCGGATACAATCACCTATAAACTTTGGTTCTGAATTTTCTTTTACTTCAATGTGAACCCTTTCCACTTCCATTTCCATTTGTGGTCTGCTTATTAACATAGGTGACTTTGGAGAAAAGCTTTTTTTTTTCTTTCTAATTTTCTCTGGCGCTTGATGGCGCACGGACATTGTGCTGGTCATCACTCACCTTTTCTTTTTGTCTTCACTCACCTTTCACACCTCTTAATTATTATTACGCAGATAGATCAATATAGTTTGGACGTATTATTTTTATTTTAATATAAGTATGTATTAATATTGGTATGTTTTAATGTATTATTTTAAGTTTATCATAGTTTGAATATTTTTAATTTATATATATAAAAAATATTTTTAAATATAAAATAAATGAGATTAAATAAATTTTATAAATTAAATATTAATCAATTATATATAATATTCTAAAAAAAACTTCATCAAATATAAGAAAATCAATATCAATTAAGCAGTAAGGTTGAAATTTTTTAATGATCGCTAAATTTATGAATAATTATGTTTAGTATTCATCAAATTTATGAGTAATTATGTATATTATTTATCAGATTTAAGATCAATATTGGTTTAACTTTTTTTTACAAGCTTATATTATGCGCGGTGAGTACAGCTATTTTCGATCGATATCACTGAAACAGGTTGGTACCTATCGGTACAACCAATACAAACTGAAAACCAAGACCGAAATGAAACCAACTATTGTCGGTATCATTATATGTCGAAACCGATACTGTACCGATAATACTGAGATAGACGATCGCTTTTCTTTTTTTTTTATAATTAATTTAAATAAAAATATTTTTAAATTATTAAATATTATTTTGGGTCAGACCGAGTGGATCAAAAATAATAAAAAGTATATTCGCTCGACTCTTCAACAGGTATTGTGCAAATCCATTCATTTTCCTTCTCTCATCATATATATATATATATATATATATAAGGAAGTGATGAAAGGAAGTAATTTGTCCTTTTTCTTCTTTCCCTCCCCAAACACATTTCCACTTCATTTCCTTCCTCTTTCCCCCTTATCAAACACAGTGCCAAGTTTGATGAATTAATCTTTAATCAGAATGCTTGTATTAGTATTATCTCAACATTGATTCAAGGAAATTTTTTTTTAATTTAATTTTCTTGTTGTTTGATTGACATTTAAAATAATAATAAAAAATTAAGAACATGTGCAGGATAATCCGCAATAATTATTTTGTCCAACTTTCCAATTAAAAACATGAGGAATATTTGAGAAATTATAAATTTTCAAGCTTGAAGGAGGTTTTGGTAGTTTATTGGGTGAGCTTTATCTTTAGATTTAGTCTAACTTTCAAATTTTCATGCATAAAATGTGTTTGGCCATTTTCCTTGCATTAACTTTGACCATTATCTATATTAACCTATATTAATATAAAAAAATCTAGTTGAGTTTAGTATGACGAGTTAGTGGCACCAACTCGTTTAACGAATTTACTAAGAAACCTAATTAAAATAATAATACTAAGTCAATTATGTAGGTTTATATTTTTTAAAAAAGAAACTACTTACATAGCTAAAATACTATTAACTTTCTCTTTAAAAAGTTACCCATTTATCATAAACTATTATATTTAACTTTTACTTCTATTGTAAAACATTTTTCACATTATTTTTTTCTTTTTGTTCATCTATTTTTTTTCCACTCACATAGTGTACATGTTTCTAGTATCCTTCGTTTATTTTAATGAAGATTTCCTTCATCATTTTATTCATAATTCATATCTTCCATTTGAAAGGTAAAAAAGTTCACATAAAATTTGCTTTCCTAATTTCTTGGAGGCAATATAGTTGAAATATATTTATTAAATCATTAAAAGTATCATTTATTTATATTTCTTATTAAAACTCCAATAATGAATGTAATATTAAATATTAAAAATAGTATATATTTCAATTTAAAATGTTAAGAAATAATTAAAATATAAAATATTGAAATTATTAAAATAGTAATATTTTTATAACAAAGCATTTTTCATCTTAAAATAATAAAAGTAATATTTATTGTGAAACTAGATATATAATACTATTTAACATTTAATAATAATAATAATCAAAATAGCGATATTTATAATTAAATATTAAATGGAATTTTTTATTAATAATTTTTAAATATTTTTTGAATTAAAATATAATAAAAATAAATTTTTATTAATACAATGATATTTTAAATGAGATCAAGTTAAGCACGAACCTAAATAATCATGTCCACAGCTTCACCTAAGTCAGATTGAGCTCATGAGTGTTATAAGTCCCAAGCATATTGACAACTTGTCTTTGAAAATTTTCTTTTCTTTTTTTTTAAAGTAAAAGACAATTTTCAAGTTTTCGCATTATTTTTAGTTGGTAAGAAAATCATTTTTCCTTTATCATATGATTATTTATCAAACGAACACTTAAAAGTATAAAAATAAATTTTTGCAAGGTAATTTTTACGAAACAAATGGAACTTTAAATGTTATAAAAAGCTTATATATACTTTTGTTATAAAATGTAACTTATACTAATTTATAGGGACATAATATTATTTATACTATGAAAAATAAGCATATTACTATATTTATGCTATATACGATGTGATTAATATTGGTATCACTCTCAACTCATTATATTCAATCGAATTTTTATTTTTCAAAAATCATTGATGTCATTATATTAACTATAATTTTATTTTGGTTACAAATCATTTGTAACTTTGTTAATGAAGATATTAACATGTAGTTTTATACTTTTACTATTTACGTTTTTTCTTTATTTATTTTTTAATTTTGAAAATAAAATTGTAAAATTAGTTATTTATATATAATAGAGTGAGTGAGTTTAGTGTCACTCTTAACTTTCTAAACTCAATCAAATTTATATTTTTCAAAAATCAATGATGTCATTATATTATCTACAAGTTTGTTTTGATTATAAATCATTTTTAACTACACTTTTACTATTTACTTTTTTCTTAATTTATTTTTTAATTTTGAAAATAAAATTTTAAAACTATGTTAATAATATAAATTAAGAAAAAAATTATATAGTTTTTATAAAAATATCCACACGATAAATAATTTTTTTTAAAAAAATAATTTTCATTTATATTTTTTTCTTAACTATCCGGTGAGATCATCAAATTTTCATAAATTACTTTAAAAAAAAAGGGTGTTAAGAAAGAAATTTATACAATGAAAGGGAGATAAAACAGCCTAACAACACGGCCAATCAACAACAAGGATGGGACGCTCTACCACTTGTCACAATTAAACCTAACAAAATGAAGGGCACGATCTTGCACGTGTCACATCATACCAACGAGAAAACACGTGGTTGTAATTTCATTGGTGGCTTTCATCGATTTAATAAGAAGCTCCGAACTTGTCTATAAAAACCCAGCAAGCTTAGTTCCTGCTTCGTCCACTTGCAAAATATCGAAGTCTTTTGCACACACAAAATAAAAAAAAAAAAAAAAAAAGGGAAAACGAAAATGGTTGTCACGAGCACAGCAACAGTTGATTCCAATTATGACCGGGAAAGTGAGTTAATGGCCATTGACAGATCAAAATCCGGCATCAAAGGACTCGTCGATGCTGGCTTGGCGAAGCTGCCACGAGTTTTCGTTCATGATCACTTGAATCTTCAGGTTAAGTCGGGGCCTCCACCGGCCAACATGGAGATCCCTATCATTGACATGGGAGGTGTCAACGATGACTCAGCTCGGCGGGCCGAGATAATGAACCAAATCCGAAATGCTTGCCAGAAGTGGGGGTTCTTTCAGGTGGTTAACCATGGGATCCCTGTAACCACTCTGGAAGAGATGATTAATGGCATTCGAAGGTTCAATGAGCAGGAACCCGAAGCCAAGGAAGAGCTCTACTCACGCGATGAATCCAAGAAGGTTACATTCAACACTAAGATTGATATGTCGCAAGCCCTGACGGCCTATTGGAGGGATACCTTGACTTGTGTTATGGCACCTCATCCACCTGCTCCCGAGGAGCTGCCAGCAGCCTGCAGGTAAAAATTACACCAATATCACCATCAAACATGGAAAATGATAAACAATTTTCATTACTAATACCTACTTGGATGTATCAATTTGGCAGGGAGATAATGCTTGATTACACAAACAATGTGATGAACTTGGGGCTTACCCTATTCGAATTGTTATCAGAAGCTCTCGGGCTCAATCCTAACCACCTCAAGGACATTGGTTGCGCCGAGGGACTTTATATTATGGGCCATTACTACCCTGCGTGCCCTGAACCAGAACTGACAATGGGCACTGGCATCCATACAGACAGTGGTTTCCTCACTGTTCTCCTCCAGGACCAAATGGGTGGCCTACAAGTCCTCCACGACAATCAATGGATTGATGTTACCCCAATTCCAGGAGCTCTTATCATAAACCTCGGAGACCTGTTGCAGGCAAGTACATGATTCCATTAATAATTTTAATTACCTTTAACACCTACCACATTTTTTTTTAAAAAAAAAAATTCGAGTTGCTCACAATTTGGAAAAAGGAACCCAATCATGAACTTGACTGATGTCCTTGTTGGTGATTAATAATTTGATTGTTTTGTCACTCTCTGAAGAAGCTTATTTGTTTTACTTCTGCAGCTGATAACAAACGATAAGTTTATCAGCGTCTATCATAGAGTGCTGGCCAAAAATGTAGGCCCTCGGATATCAATTGCTAGCTTTTTCCGAACATATATTCAGCCAGACAATGCCTTAAGAATGTACGGACCAATAAAAGAGCTGCTTTCGGAAGACAACCCACCACTTTACAAAGAAACTAACGTGGTCGACTACTTCAAATTCAAGCACGTTAAAGGTGTAGAAGGGACCTCAGCTCTGGCACATTTTAAGCTCTGAAGAAAAAAAAAAAAAAAAGAAAAACCCGGTTTAAAGTGAAAATTTTCTTTGAAGTTTTAGTGTTTTGCTACTCTAGTTGGAACTTAATTTCTTGCTTTTATATGCGTCAAATAAGTTAATCCCATCTAAGGGAATTAATTACCAAGATCATGCATCTTTGAGTTATATTTTATTTTCTTGGTTTTTGTTCTCCTAGAATATGCATATGTACTTTGATAAATAAAGTTCCAAGATGGAGGTCCCTCCAATCTTGAATATATGTGTCATGCATGCCGCCTACCTAGAAAAGCTCTTCTTCTCTCTGTAATTCAATATTGCTTCCTACTTGTTGGCTTTGTCTTAAGAGTGTAATTTGTTATGAATAGTAGAATAAAATTAATATTTTCCAATATACATTCATTGTTCTTGTGTTTTTTTTTTCTTTTGTTAAAGTATATATCACAATAATGTTTTCAGTGCATAAAAAATTTGAAGATGAGTTACATCCCTCTTGCATTAATTTTGAAATGGTTACAAAATTGTTTGCATGAGAAAATAAATTGAAAGAAATCGGTTTTACCATCGACTGTCTTTAAATTTTCTTTAAAGTTAATCAAATTATTATTACAATAGCTGACATTTATTTTTATCAGTTTCAATGCATCGAAAGTTTTTTATTTGATATAATTAATAATTTAATGAATGTTTTTGGAGTATTCATAACAAAATAATTTTCTATATACTATATAAAATGATTATTTAAAAAAAAAAATTCAAATAATGAACAATATATGTATATTATTAATTTATAATTTGTTTAATTTATAAATGAAAGTCCACTTGTTCTTAACCCTTTTAACAATAAGTTGAGAACAATTAATTATCCAAAAAAAAGAAGGAAAAAAAAAAAAACAGGACAACAGCTTTAATTATTAGTGGCCCTTTCACATGTGGTCCATCGTATTGATAATTAGGTTTTCAATGGTACGAGGTTCTGATATAAGTTATTGATCATTGCAAGAAGCTATTGGTCCCATCCACCCAACCCACAATGAATAAGTTAGACCAGATATGAAGATTTTTTTTTTATAATTATTTTTAAAATATAATATTTAATAAATTTAAATTTTTAAAAAATATTTAAATTACAATATTTTTTATAAAAAAATGAATTGGTCCACTCGAAAAAAAATTGATCCTAATTTTCACTTAAAAAAAAAAAGAAAATTACTATCAATGACCATGTTGAAGATTAAATATATTATTACAAGAAAAAATATCATACATCATGAGAAGGATCTTCGTACGAGAGAGTACCGGAGTATTACTTAATGTTATTAAATTCATGGGCCTACCGAAAATTACAGAATATAAAGATGTTCACGCGTCAATTAAGTTGGGTGGAATCAAACACGATTCCATTTAAATTATTTTAATTTAAATTTATTATTAAAATATTAAAAATTTATTATATTTATAATTTTATGTAACTCGGCAAATCATTCTTATTGATAAATGGATCTATTGATGATGCATAAAAAATTAATGAATCTTATATAAGATTGAATAATTATAATATTATAAATAAAAAATTATTACTAAAATATTTTATTTAAAATTCAAGTAAAATGAATTAAATTTATAAATTTAAATAAATAACTTAAATTATAAATTAAATTATAAAATTAATTCGATCCATAAATAGTTTGAATTGAGATATGCTTGCCAACGGTGGCTAGTATGGGCAAAACCAGAAGCCAGCAACGCCGTCGGCGCCTTGTTTTTGGGTATTAAAAATTACTCGTCACAGACACGGTACATATTTATTATAAGACGTGGGCACCACGAGAATTTGGTCACCTAAAGTTTAATATCTTTTTGTTTTCTTTTATTCACTAATATCTTCATTTTAATAGTATGATCAAGAGAAAGAAAAAAGGAATAGAAAATATTTTAATTAATGAAAATTTAATTAATTAATTAATTAATTAATTAATT
>JBBYHL010258525.1:0-25532 GCA_038381835.1 Adansonia madagascariensis
ATCGATACAAAGGCTCATGTATCGATACATCTACATGTTGTATCAATACAAATGGGGACATTTCAAACTTTTGGATCGTTGGAGCATTGTATCGATACATTCAAGTAAAATTATGAATTTTCTCATATATTTTATCCCTGGACACCTTGAACTATGTCATTTGATGCCACCTCTTTGCATTTACTTTTGATATGATAGCTAGGCCTTCTTGACCTCCTCAAAATACATTTTCGTGCTCCAGATTGCTAAAAATTAGCCCAGACAAAATAAGGTGTCTACACTTAGCACCAGCTATCATCACTAAAACCGTTCGAGCCCTTAATTTTTTGTAGGAAAATGAGGATAGGACATTTCATTGGATATGCACCTATGCTTCATCTGTGGCTTGTTAGCCACCTTTGCTTGGAAAAAAAGTGAAGGCCATACAATTTCTTCCCTGACTTTAGTCCTATCTCCAAAGACCTCAAGAAGGAATCGCTTTACAAAAAGTCCAAGAAACAATGGATCCAAAAACTTTAGAATCATAATGGGGATAAAGTGACATGGAAAGCCATTTGGTTCTCGCCACAAACCATCATGTACAAATGTGGGGATTACAATTATGTGCCACTCATTGGGTTATGGAGAAGAACCAGCTACGTGCCTATTCTGGTTCTTCGACAATTTTTGTGTCAACAATTTGTCCCCTTTATTCAAGACCTAAAGGCATGCGACCTTGAATATGGTAGGCCAGATTATAAGTGAAAAATTGACTTAGCCTTCTGTGCTTGGAGACAAACTAATTGCATGGAAAGTCACTGGAGAGGAAGTAGTGTGACCCTGGGATATAACGAATGGAATATACATCGCATTAATGATGCCTTACCTCCAGCTGCTATTGTATCTATAGATAAAGAATTCCCTTCTAAAATCAAATCACTTAGATGGGAACTCGAACAATAAAAGATAACTCTTACCAAGAAGATTGCTTGCCTAAAGAAGGAAAAGAGTTAATTAGAGATGGATGTTTATCTACGTGAAAGTGAGGTAAAACGAGCTGATAAGGAGAAGAATCGTCTCAAAAAAGATCTCGAGAGTCTAAGGAAAGACTATGTGTCAGCAAAGCAAAAAAATCATGACGTCAAGGCAAGTCTTTAATCGAGTGGACAACAAAAAATTACCACCCTCAAAAAAGAACTACATCAGTGGAAAGAAGTGGCCAAAGACAATAAAGAGAACCTTGTCAAAAGCTTAAACCTTCACATCAACATACCAAGGAGAAATGTACAGTTAGAAGATCGAGTTCAAGATTTGAAAGCAAATCAGGTTAAGAGTGAGATGTTAATAGTCAGGGTTTAAGGCTTAGAGTAGTCCTTGTAAGCTAAAAAAAACTAGGTGGATGAATTAGTAGAGGCTTTAGAACAGCGGGAGCAAGAATGGCAACAAATATTTCATCAGGCATGCCAAAATTATCGAACTCATCATTGCCATCTCACTGATCAAATTCAGGCAGCTCAGTTAAAGGGTAAATATATAATGGACGTGGCTCGATCTTTAGCATTTGAGCTTATGAACAAGAACTACTATATTTCTTAGAACATGTGATTAAACAATGTAATCATGCCAGACATTTTCGAATGTAATCATATGTATTCAAGACTTTGGTTGCTTTAATGAAAGACGCTATTTGTAGAGCTATTTCCTAATCCAATTGTCCATCTTGCATTTGCATCGATAACAATTATTCTTTTTCTCCTTTGCATTAATTACATAATTCTTTTTCTGCTTCATGAATTCATATCCATCTTCATGTCATGTAATGACATTCTAAAGGTCTAATCCGTCAATTTTCTAAAGTAAAGGTGTCTCAAAACATGAAATCTTTAGCTCGCCATTGCTACAACAATCGTACCCACCATAAAGCCATGGAGAACAATCATCAGTCCTGCATTAAGCGACTATAACTCATGTACAGAGAATCTTAAGAACAATCAGCTCATAGGAATAAAGAACTTCAATCTCAAATGGTGGAATTGACGAAATTATTGTTCGAAGATTTAAAGGATAAAGGATAAACATGCACCATCGATGTTGGCAAAGGACTGGCCAACCCTGAGAGTAATCTGAATAGTGGTACCGAGGCTACTAATGTGCATGAAGTAGCTTTACATGAATAGCATCCCCCCAGCAACAAGAATTTTGTTAACTGAACCATTTATTTATCTTAATCCTACGAAGCACCATATTTTGTTCAAGGATCTTTGCCCGCTATGCCTACGTACTAGATCTTGATGAACAAGTAGAACAATAAAGGGTGAAAAGGTCTTCGAAAAATGGTGAAGACTTAAAAAAATACCAATCTCTAAAGAAACATCTTTGAGCTATTAAGGGAAGTGATAAATTTGGAATTGTAGATGCGAAGGCTCTAGGATTGGTCACTAGTCTTGTTATTCCACATAAATTTAAGGCTCCAAAGTTTGAAAAATATAATGGGACCACAGATCTCACTAGTTTGGATGTATTATTCCTACATGACCGGATATGAAGAAAATAAAAATTGCTAATCCACTATTTCTGGGATAGTTTAACTAGGGTAGCTCTCTAATGGTACATAAGGTTAGACCCTCCAAGAATTCAAACATGGATAAATCTGGCTCCTGCATTCCTCAACCAATACAAGCACGTATTTGACTAGGCCCTAGATTGTGTCTCCCTCATGAACATGGAGAAGAAAGCCTCTAAGAGTTTTAGGTAGTTTGCCCAAAGATAAAGAGAGGAGGCAGCTTAGGTTCAGCTTCCATTAACTAAAAGAGAAATGATAGTTTTGTTCGTTGCACTTTGAAAGCTCCTTACTACGAGAAGTTGGTGGGAAATGTCATGAAGTATTTTGTTGATCTGGTTATATCATGGGACATGATCGATAATGCCATTAAAAGTGGGTAATATCTATGGGAAAATTATCCTAGTCAATTAAGAAACCAATAAGTAAAGGAAAGGAAAAATAAGTAAACACTGTCAGTCGTAGCATCACGAAGCTCCCTTAAAGTCCATGCTCAGCTCAAGGGATATGTTGTATCCGAGTTTTAGCCCCTAACAAATGACACCAGCAGTTCACTCTACTGGGATTGCTCCAACTGTCACCCTCACACCAAATCCTGTTTAAAATACTCGTCCAAGCATGCAACCTTGCAGCATAAACAATGCTAGAGCCATAAATAATCATTAAGCACCCTAAGAAAGGGAACATTTTGACCTTTTACCATACTCATATAAAGAGATCTACAATCACCTATTAGCTGGTCGATTGGTCACCCTAGTGTTCTTAGACCTAAAATCTCCACCATACCTCAGCTGGTATGATGAGAATGCTTACTGTGAATACCATGCTAGAGCATAGGGACACTCATTTAAGAACTATACCTCATTTAAGAGAAAAGTGCAGGGCCCACTGAAAAGAGGTGTAATCAAAATAAAGCTAGGGCTAGGACCAAATATTTGGGCCAACCCACTCCCTGATCATGCTGAACCGAGGGTAAATGCCATGATTAATAGGAAAGGCTGTTGGATCAAAAGAGATGTTAGAGAGGGCAAGATGCCAATAAGTAGAGTGTGGCAAGCATTCAGGGAAATTGGGATAGTGAGCCCAAGAAAGGAATTCATGAAGTCTTTTTACTGCTACTGTGCTTAAAAGCATGATTTACAACAATGTTTGTTGTTCTTGAAAATGGTCTAAGGAATGATGGATCGATCTAAGATAGAATTCTATGAAGAATGTCATGAACTGACTTACCTTTCCGTTAACATCATCGAAGGGGATAAAACAAACAATGATGGCATCCTGATTTTACTTTCTCTTATGACATGGAGAGGCAGCCAAATGAAAGCTTTAAGCATTATGCCTCAGGGTGCATGGAAAAGGTCACCCAAATTCAATCATTATTAATGGAGAAGGAAGCGATCGTCAAGTTCATTGGCATACTACAGTCACCATACTATGAAGATGTGGCAAAATGAACTCCTAAAAGCTTTACGAATGTAGTCATAATTTGTGGGATGATGGATAAGTCTTTGAAAAGAGAATCAGGTAGGGGTAAGAGGAAAAGAAAAGTCAAAACAATACAACAGTTAAGGTTTGAAAAATAAGCTAGTTCATCTCAAACCCTGTAGGCGTGGACCTAAAAAAGGTTCATTGCTGAGCAAGATTGTGAGATCATGAAAAATATGGAATAGCTTAGAACACCAATAAGCACAGTTTGGCAGATTCTGGTAAAAGCCAAATTAGTTAATGGGGTATTGAAGAAAGAGGAAGGAGTTGGCAACTTTTGCGATTTCCATACAGTACATGGTCATACCCTTCAGATTTATAAGGAGTTTCATGCCATGGTCGAAAAAATGATAAAGGTAGCATCAAATTTTATGATGAGAAGTAGACTCTGACCATTCAACCTGTAGATGCACTTTCATCCGTCAACGCCACAAAAGGGATGGGGATAATCCTTCCTATGGCATCGAAAGACCACTGATCTTGTGTGATAATCGACTGTGTCCTCAAGTCGCTCCTACCCTATCTGTACCAAAGATGGTCATTCAACTGCCATCTCCATTCTCTTATGAAGATAACAAGGTTGTTCCCTAGAACTATAAGAGTAAAACCTTAATTATCAGGGAATCTAGTCAACTAGCCTCAAATATTAATTTTTCAGGGGTAAGCCACTTGACTCGGAGTGGTAGGTGTTATACACGAGTAGCCTTAAGAGATGAAGCGTAGCATGAAGATACTAGCCAAAATCTTCAAACACTTAAGTCTACAACTAAAGGGTCAGATTCAAAAGTTATTAAGGAACTAATAAGTGAGAAAGAAGAAATGAAGTTTTTTAAGTTCATCAAACATAGTGAATACAATATCATGGATCAGTTAAATAAATAACCTGCCAAAATATCTGTGCTATCACTTTTATTAAACTTTGAAGCTGATAGAAATGGATTGAATAAGGCCTATGTCTCTCCTGATATTTCTATAGCCTAGATAGATCATCCAGTGAACAATATCATGGCTGACAATTGCATATCCTTTAGCAATGATGAGATTCCAACAGGAGGAAGAGGAAATCATAAAGCCCTCCATATCACCACATATTACAAAGGGAGCATATCACTATTGTGCAGGCATTTAATGAAACTTGTAGAATCATTGTGGGGAACATCACTATCCCACTCCAACTAAGCCATGTACTTATGAGGTTGACTTTCATGTGATGGACATTGCTCTATCATATAATTGCCTTTCGGGAAGGTCGTGGATCCATTCTACAAGAGTCGTTCCATCGTCTTTGCACCAAAAATTAAAGTTTATAATCAGAAACAAAGTTGTCAATATTGGTGGAGAAAAAGATATCATTGCTACCACCTTAACTGATACCCCATATGTTACACCTGACAAAGGCATTCCAGAGCCCTCTTTTCAATCATTTGAGTTAATTAATGCCACCTATGTCAAGGAGGGATTGCCCATGATTTAACTTCATCTGTCAAGAAGCATATAAATCGACTTGAAACTAATAGTCGACAAAGGTGCTCGAGCTAAAAAAGGGCTTGGAAGATGCCTTTAAGGAGTTGCTAAACTCTAAAAGTGACCCATCAGACTGATAAGAGAGAAGTGGGGTTCAAACCCAATGCACAGCAAAAAAAAGAGCAAGCCTAGAAGAATCAGGAGAAAAGAATAGCATGTCTATTAGGATAGGACATGGGACATGAACCTATAGCTTATTTCGCATTGCATAAAAACTTTCACTTAGGCGAACATGTTAACAGTAGCTCGACAAAGGTCATGCTTGTGTTAAGGAAAACTTTTTGGGATTTCTCTATTAATGTAATTGAAGAGCCATTAGCAATGCGTGGAGAGATCGACTTATGCCCTCTAGAGTTTATTCCAAGTGTCTAGACTGAGATAGAAATCCTTATATTATTCAAAACTCTTTCAAAGCAATGCCATGAACCAAACCCACATGCTTTCACCTAAGAGCATTGTGGGATCCTTTGTTTAGGCACATTTTATTAAGTATTATCAATGAAAATGATAGAGCATTATGCATTTCATTCATTGTGTCCATTTTCACCTCCCTCTACATATCTTTTTGCCTATATTGTTCTTTTTCATATTTTCATGTATTCAGATGAAGATGACATGAATATCCATATTAAGACTTAGGAAATCGACTTTGAGCAATTAATCTACGCTAGTGGGGTTGAGTATGAAGAAAATTCTGAGAAGAACCCTATACCCTTAGATTTGCTCAGACTAAATGAACAAAAGGAAAAATAGATTTTACCTTATAAAGAACCCACTGAAACCATAAACTTTGGGAAAAAAAGACTAAAAAGAAGTCAAAATTAGAACCTCTATAAAACCATCAACCCAAAACCAATTGATAAGCCTTCTCCAAGAGTACCGAGATGTGTTTACCTAGTCTTACCAGGACATTCTTGGGTTGAATACTAACATCGTAGGTCATAAAATTCCCTTCAAACTCGAGTGTAAACCTGTACAACAAAAGCTTAGGAGGATGAAACACGAGATGCTACTAAAAGTCAATGAAGAAGTTAAGAAACAATTTGAAGCAAGATTTCTTGAAATCGCCAAATACCTCAAGTGGATGGCCAATAGAGTCCAGTTCTTAAGAAAGATGGTAAGGTACGAATGTGTGTGGATTATGGGGACTTGAACCAAGCTAGTCCAAAAGACAACTTTCTTTTGCCCTATATCAATACCCTAATGGACAACACCGCCAAAAATGCACTTTTTTCTTTCATGGATGGATTTTTGAGATATAACCAAATCAAAATGGTGATCGAAGAGATGGAAAAAAATCACATTCATGACCATGTAAGGAACTTTTTACTATAAAGTGATGCCTTTCGGGCTAAAATATACTGGGGCAACTTATCAAATGTCAATGGTGACATTGTTTCATGACCTTATGCCTAAAAAGATTGAAGTTTATATGGATGACATGATCGCTAAGTTGCCCAGAGAGAATAAACATGTAGTAGACTTGCGAAAGCTCTTCAAATGCGTTTGCAAATATTAGCTTAAGTTAAACCTTGCCAAATGCATATTTGGTGTCACATCAGCAAGTTATTGGGCTTCATTATGAGTGAAAAAGAATAAAAGTTACCCTGACAAGGTTAGGGCCATTCAAAGCCTTCCATCACTTTAAACCCTAAAACAAATAAGAAGTTTTTTAGGAAGATTAAACTATATAGCCTAATTTATATCTCAATTGATCGACAAATGTGACTCGATCTTTTAGCTACTTTGTAAACAAAATCCTAGAGAATGGAATAAAGAACGTTAAAAAGCCTTCGATAAAGTAAAGCAATACCTTTCAAGCCCTCCAATTACCCCTAATCCCAGTAGACCTTTAATTTTATATCTATCAAATTTTGATAGTTCGATGGGCTGTGTATTAGGCCAGCATGATGATTCAAGAAAGAACGAACAAGCTATCTACTATTTAAGCAACAAGTTCACAAAATGTGAAAGTAACTACTCGATAGTAGAAAAACTATGTTGTGCCCTAGTCTGGACAGCCAGGAGGTTAAGACAGTATATGTTATGCATACCACGTGGTTGATCACCAAACTAGATCCCATCAAATATTTATGTGAAGCCCCTGCATTGTCAGGGAGATTGGTTAGATGGCAAGTCCTACTTTCTGAATACGATATTATAAATGTGAATTAAAGGGCCATTAAGGGTATGCAATCACAAACTTCTTAGCTAATCAAGTAACGGATGATTATCAACCTTTGAACTTTTAATTCCCCGATGAGGACCTTATGTGCATATCCAAGGTGAGAGATGTAATCGATATCGATTCACCTTGGAAAATGTTTTTTTGATGGTGCTTCAAATGCATTAAGGCATGGAATTGGGGCAATTTTAATCTCACCTGAGGGAAGCCATTATCCTTTCACTGCGAGATTGAGCTTTGACTGCACTAACAATATAGCTGAATATAAGCTTGCATTATGGGACTCCAAGCCTCCATCAAAAGGGGCATCCAAACTTTATGAGTGTTTAGAGACTCAGCCTTTGTCATTTACCAATTAAAAAGGGAATGGCAGACACGTGATGCCAAACTAATTCATTATAAAAGTTTAATCTCAGAACTGAGAAAAAACTTTGATGATGATAACTTTTGATATTTGCCTTGAGAAGAAAATTAAATTGTTAATGCCTTAGCCACCTTATCATTCATGTTTAAGGTCAATCAAGAGTCAGACATTGCCCCTAGTTAGATGATCATTCATTCAACACTGGCATATTGCCAGAATATAGAGGAAAAAAATGGTTTGCCCTGGTATCATGGCATCCTCCAGTATATCAAAAATTAGCAAAATCATGCCATCGGAAATGATAAAAGAACCACACAAAGAATGGCTGCGAACTTTATTTTGGATGGTGGACTGCTATATAAAAAGAGTTAGGACCAGGTATTGCTTCAGTGCGTGGATGCCTCAAAAGCCAAAAGAATCCTCGAAGAGGTCCATGAATGAATCTGTGGTATGCATGCTAATAGACACCGAATGGCAAAATAAGTTATGCGACCGGGCTTCTATTGGTTTACTCTAGAAAGAGATTGCATCAACAATGCTTGTAAATGCCACAAATGCCAAATCTATGCAGACAAGATTCATGTCCTTCTGGTATCATTGCATGTTATGATAACTCCATGGCCATTTTTTATGTGGGGCATGGACTTGATTAGACAAATCACCCCTAAGGCCTCCAATGGACATCACTTCATCCTAGTTGCTATAGACTATTTCACTAAATGGGTGGAAGTAGCTTCTTATGCTAATGTCACTACAGCTATCTGTACAAATTTATGAAGCGAAACATCATCTATCGATATGGACTCCCCGAGCAAATCATCATAGACAATGCATGTAATCTAATAAACAAAATGATGTAAGCAATCTGCTCTCAGTTTAAAATTCAGCACTAAAATTTCATCCCATATCATCTAAAAATGAATGGGGCAATGGAAGTAGCCAACAAGAATATCAAGAAGATAATCGAAAAGATAGATAAGACGTATAAGGATTGGCATGAAAAGTTACCCTTCGCATTACATGCTTATCGCATAGCAGTGCAAACTTTTATAGGTGCTACATTGTTCTCTTTAGTCTATGGCATGGAAGCTATTCTGCCCACAAGATAGAAATCCCATTACTCAGAGTCCTGATGGAAGCATAACTTGAAGAGGCTGAATAGGTTAAAGATCAATTTAGGAAACTTAATCTCATCCATGAGAAGAGAATCTAAGCCATTTGTCACAGGCAAATATATCAAAAGTGCATGATAAGAACTTACGATAAAAAAGATGATCCTCGTCAGTTTCGAGAAGGTGACTTAATGCTTAAGCAAATTCTCCCAATCCATAAAGATGTTCATGGGAAATTGACCCTAAATTGGGAAGGATCGTATGTAATGAAGCGTGTATTCTTTAGTGGAGCCTTAATCATAACCGAAATAAATGGCAACAACTTGCCCAATCCTATGAACACTAATTTCGTAAAAAAATACTATGCCTAAAAAGACTTTAGGATGAAAACCAGAAAGCGCATTCTATTAGTCCTCCACCCACCATTCTTCAAAAGAAACAATAAAAAAAAGTAAAGAACCAACTTAAGTTGAAAACCTGAAAGGGTGGCTTAAAAAACTAAACCCATTCAAACCAACTCAAGCCCAAACCATCATTAGCCTAAAACCAATCTTCCCCACATTTATAACTCTAAGACACCAAACCATAACTTACCCATTTGTTCTATGCTGACTAAACCTTATCCACACTTGCACTTGGAAAATGAAAAATAACTAACTTTAAGGCTTTTAACTCACTATGGAACAGTTTAAGGAATCTTTTTATGATTTAGCTGACACCACAAGGATCATTTACTCGAGAAAAAGTCTTCGAAAGCACTCAATGGTAAATTTATGTCATCAGCATCGAAGCCAATTGACTGGGTAGACTTCTTTTGGCCTTTTTGTATTTTAAAATTTTTCAATCGAATGAGAATACAATTGCTTGATTTCTCACAAAACTTTTTTGTAACCCTACATTCCATGTTACATCATGTTTATCATTTAATTGATAATGCTTGATAAATGAACAAAATTGATAACAAGATTTCATAGCATTACTTAGAAGGATTGAACTTTGTGAGAATTTTTACTAGGTCTAAAGACCAAAAATGAACTTTAAGGCCATGGTTGGTCCCATTATCTTTGATCTTGTATCTTGATAAGTGTTCAAACTCTACCCCTAGAAAAGCCTATCATGAAAAAGAAAAGCTAAAATCCTGTTTCAATTGGCACCTAAACAACCAGTGTTCAATATATTTGAATAGTCAAAGAGGCTTTTTAAAGTTAGAATTGGCAAAGAAGCACTACTCATGCTTACTAACAAACTTTTTATAGCTAGAGCTTTCCAACATGAATTATTTAATTTCATAATCCTTGTATTACCATTATAGGCCATCGGGACAAGAAGCCATCTTATTAGATATGAGAAAGATCTAAAATTAACAGATTATGCCTTTGGAAACACCACTTTCACATCATTTAAGCACGTATACGCATTCTCATGTATTCTACAAGATTTAACATATTTTACATACTAATCCTCATACAAAAGGTAAATCAATAAAAAGCATAAGGTGCGACTTTCTGTTTCCAAAAACCTAAAAAAATCTTAGGTAAGTACCTGCAACATCACAAGCTTATCCAAGAAAGATATCTAATATTTTCTTATCTTTAAAGAGCAAGATGCTTTCTTTTCTTTGTCCTTAAAAAGTAAGACCTTTTCTTTCTTTACCCTCAAAGAGCAGGATGTTTTCCTTCTTTGTCCTCAAAGAGCAGGATGTTTTCTTTTCTTTGTCCTTAAAGAGTAGGACCTTTTCTTTCTTATCCTTAAAGAGTAGGATGTTTTCTTTTCTTTGTCCTGAAAGAGCATAACATTTTCTTTCTCTATCCTCAAAGAGCATGACATTTTCTTTTTCGTGTCTTCAAAGAGCAGGACCTTTTCTTTTCTTATTTTCAAAGAGCAAGACCTTTTCTTTTCTTGTCCTTAAAAGATGTTTTCTTCTTTTGTCCTTAAAGAGTAGGACATTTTCTTTTTCTGTCTTTAAAAAGCAGGACCTTTTCTTTCTTGTCCTCAAAGAGCAGGACATTTTCTTTTCTTTGTCCTCGAAGAGCAAGACATTTTCTTTTCTTATCCTCAAAGAGCAGGATGTTTTCTTTTCTTTGTCTTTAAAGAGCAGGTTCTTTTTTTTGTGCTCAAAAAGTGGGATGTTTTCTTTTCTTTGTCCTAAAAAAGTAGGACGTTTTATTTTCTTTATCATCAAAGAGTAAAATGTTTTTTTTCTTTGTCTTCAAAAAGTAGGACATTTTCTTTCTTTGCTCTCAAAGAGTAGGACCTTTTCTTTTCTTATCCTTAAAGAGTAGGACCTTTTTTTTCTTGTCCTTAAAGAGCAGGACATTTTTTTTCTTTAACCTCAAAGAGTAGGACATTTTCTTTCTTTGTCCTCAAAGCATAAGACTTTTCTTTCTTGTCCTCAAAGAATAGGATGTTTTCTTTTCTTTGTCCTCAAAGAGCATGATCTTTTCTTTTCTTGTCCTTAAAGAGTAAGACATTTTGGTTTCTTTGTCCTTAAAGAGTAAGACATTTTCTTTTCTTATTCACAAAGAGCAGGACCTTTTCTTTTCTTATCCTCAAAGAGCTAGACCTTTTCTTTCATTCTAGTCCTCAAAGAGCAGGATGCCTTTTCTTTTAAGCCCATATAAGCTGGTGGCACCTATTTCATTCTAGTCTTCAAAGAGTAGGGACACCTTTTCTTTTAAGCCTACATAAGCTGGTGGCACTTCTTTTCTTTTAGTCCTCAATTAGTAGGTCACATTTTCTTTCCCATCTTAAAAATAGCCTAATACACTGCCCATGGACTGTTTTAAAGAAAAATGTAAAACGAGGGTCATCAAAAGTCGTTCAGGTGACTATGCTAGCTAATTTTCCTCTCTTTATGACTAAGATAAGACAACTCAAGGAACCTAAGGTATGTGTGGGTTATATGGGTGCTTAAAAACTATCACGAGACTTCCAGGTTACCAAAATTTTGAATTTCCATGTCTAGTATCGTTTCAAGAGGGTTTGGTACTGATACCCAAGGTATGGTATCGATATTTAGCATGTTTGTATCGATACAGACCTTGGCAGTAGCTAAAGTTAGATTTTTGAAAAAATGTATCAATACACAAGCATGAGTATCGATACAAATCAATGGAGTATCGATACTGGCCTTTAAGTCTCGAGACTGGAAACATTTTTTGCTCTTAGTATCGATACATAACTTATTTTCTCGATACTCAGGAGTAAAATGTACCTTGTGTATTAATACAACACGTTCTGTATCGATACGCAAAGAATTTTTACCTAGTTCGAGCCATTGTTCAACCTCTGAAAACCCAATATAAACATGTTTTTACACCAAGAAACTATCATATAACATTGCAAACCTTAAATATGGGTTCATTAACAGATTCTAACAAATTTTTAGAGTCTAAACAATTAATGACGAAGGTCACTTTTATAAAATATATGGGTGCAAGAGGATGGCAGTCATATCTCTAGCTTGCATGCTTTCACAGCCTTTCTGCCTCCTTACTTAACATGGCAGAGCCAATAAAAAGGGAGTCAACTGGAAATGGTAGCTAGAGATATGCCTTGGTGCAAATGAAAAAAATAAAAAATGCCTTTTGCATTGTCCTATAAAAGAAAGGGTTGAACTAAGAAAAAGGGAACTAGCAATTTTAGAAAAAGAAAACTCTCTCTGCTATAAAAAAAAAACTTTCCAGCTATCCTAGAAAACTCTTCACCCATCCCTACAAATCCTCTAGCAACTCTAACTCCAAAAGCTCACCAAAACACTATTCCATTGCCTTTCACCCATAACCAACCTTTATTCCCGTAGTTACCCCAAACCACCGCTGGAAAGCCTTCAAAAACCCAACTTTCCACACGTTTGGATCCTTAAAAAGCCTCACCATCAACCATACCACCAAAAAGATACTTGCTTTCATCCTTTTCTTACTAAATAATAGCAAGGAGATGGAAGAAATTAAGCCTACAGCCACTACTTTGAGAAAGAGGGAAGTTTAAGTTTTTTTGTATATCCCCTCTAGCTTGATCTTTGTATATTCTATTTTCTCATTAACATCATCTTAGCAAACCCTTTTTATGCTTTTATGGCCACCTCAGGACTCCCATGCATTTTTTTATGGCTTTGGTTTTGGTAGTTTAGGATCTTGATGTTTTTCTTGGTGCCTTCATGTTGTTTGGTTAACTAAGCATACTTTTTTGCATTTTCATCACCATAACAGCCTCTATCCATGTACTTCTTGCGATGTTCCTTCCATATTCATGTCTTTATCTCATGTTTAAAATATGCATCTTAACATAACATAAAAATGCTCATGCATTTCCTAGAAGCTTGATAGGCTTCATGAAATAAAAATGCCTATTTTAGCAAACTATTTTTAAACATACTCATCCTAAGTATGTTCATGCATCTATCTATCATCTCTATGCATTTTTTTATCATCTTTTCTATGGAAAATATCATCTTTGCTTGTTCATATATATCCATATTCTGCATCGTTTTGTGATACTTTGCTTGTGTTGAGATGCATGCTTGAGTGCTAGAAAACCTGATTTCAAAAATATTTCCAAAAATTAGGACATGCTATCTCCCATACATAGAGAATAAAATGGGCTTAAGATTTTTATGAAGTTGGTTTTCCAACTATGGGGACAAAACAAGCATTCAGCTCTAGATTCATGGAAGAATAAGTGTAAGAGTGTTGTTTTTTTCAAAAATGAAATAAAGCCTTTTAGTTGAAAAATGTGAACCCTTGGTCCTTAGCTAACCACCCTCACAGTGGCATGGTCAACAGGTTGTTCTATTGTCCCAAACTACTCTGGGATTATGGAATAAACTTGTGACACCCATGTCAACCATTCATCTTGGTTACGAATGTTCGAACGTCCATGGCCTGAGCTCAACCTAAAGAAAAAAGAAAATACTGAACACCTCCTATATTTTGTTCTAGCAGCATAGTGGCCTAATCTTAAAAAATTTTTAAAAAATGATTTATCCAGAATATGTTGGCATTTGTCGCTTGAAAGGCTTCGAATTACCTTTCTAGCAATGTCTCGTTTACCTTCAGATCATCTTGGATGAAATAGTTATGATTTTTCAAATCTTCACTATCTGGAACCCCTGGATCCGTGAACAATTTACTGTTTGGGCTGTTTTAGCCTAGGAAACAATATTTTTGAATCCCTTGAATATTTTTTCCATGGAGTTCATGAAATTCCATTTTTGGAATGGTATTATTTGCATTTTAATAGTTTCGGATGAATCAAAAATGATTTTTCAAAGTCCATCATACCTTTACCATGTACATGCTGCTAGTGTTAAGATAGGTCAAAATTCAAAAATTTATTCCGCTTAGAAAGTGATTTTCTAGGATTTTGGAGTATTTTTACATTAATCCACGTCGAGTTACCTTTCCAATGGTACCTCGTTTACCCCCTAAAACTTTCGGATAAGCTCAAAATAAATTTTGAAAGAGAAATAGCATGATGTTGTCCTTTGTTTCTAACCTGATTTTGAAACATTTTATTAAGGTATTCGAATGCCTCATGATCTACTTGGCTCATTCTCGTAACCTAAACCTTTTAGACTTGGACCAAGGCTAAACAAAAAGAGGAACATTTTAGCCAAACCTTTGACTCCCAATTTTTAAAGATTCCTTATTTTCAAGAATATGACACACTCCTCTTAATGTCAAAGATTTTTACTTTCAGAGATACTCTAACCCCACTACTTCGAAGGGGCACTCCAACCCCGCTTTTACCTCAAAATGACATTAAATATTCATTTTCTGGGATACTCGAACCCTACTTTTCTAAGGGGATACTCTAACCCCGCGTTTGCCTCAAAATGATGTTAAACTTTCACCTTTTGGGATACTCTAACCCCATTCTTCTGAGAGGATACTCTAACCCCGCTCTCCACATTCCTTCTAAAATCCAAACTTTTTTCCCTGAGACATCCCGAGTCATCAAAACCTTTTTTCTCCTCAAATTTCCACTGAATTCGACTAAGTTTCAACATTGTCATCTTCGTTATTCATTAATAATAGAAGATAATTACGGGAAACATTTTGATTGTCCTTCCTTTTCTTGTATTTTGTGTGGATTTATTTATTATTTTCTTTTTGACTTTACTAATACATTTCCTTTTGTAGGGACCTTGGGCATTCATGCTTTAAAGATCATTTTTAAAATCACAAAATGATATCTCGCGTCGGTATCTCTATAGTGCTAGGCATGAAATATTTGATTTTTATCTTTTATTTTTAAGAAAAACCCATTCGGAGATCAATTTCATCAAAAACTCCTATGTTTCTCATCTCTCGAGGTGTATAGGTGATAAAATTTTCATTAAAACCTGAACTCGTATGTTTACAAAATTTCACACATTAGAGGGAATTCTATTTAAATAATGAAAATAATGGAACTAAGGGAAACATGTTCAAGTAGGATATAGTTAGATGGTGCTAATTGTCGGGCATCGTAGGGGTGCTAATCCTTCCCCACAAGTAACCAACTCCCGAACCCAAAACAACGAATCTCTGGTATTATTTTCAATAAGCATCCAGCCATGCCTAATTTAAAATGATCGGTGGTGACTCCAAGTTTATGGCCACGTTATGGTGGCCATCCAAGACTAGTCGGATGAGCAGTTCCTCCGATGGTCTTTTACTCTTTCATGTCAAACATCAAAATATTTTTTAAGTCGAGCATACTTTGGCCCTTCGGATCATCTGAAGTTTGTAAAGGCCAAGCACATGGAACATCGACAATCACCATTTTTTTCATGATTGGGTATTGCAAATACATTCCTTTCTTTTCCATATAGGACATTGATGTTGTGGTTTCACAAGAAAAGAATTTCTTTCCAATATTATCAAAAGAATCAAAGTTCATCCCACAAATGAGACAAACATAGATTCTAATAATCAATTCCATTTTTTTCATGATTTGGCACCATAAATGCGTTCTATTCATACATTACATTGATCTTTTGTTTCACAATAAAAGCTTTTCTTTCCAACATTTCTAAAGAATCAAAGTTCATCCCTTGGATGAGACAAACATGGATTCTCATAATAATCACCATTCTTTTCATGATTGGGTAATATAAACGTATTCTCTTCATTGCCATAAAGGACTACGCTTTGGTTTCATAAGAAAAGCATTTTTTTCCAATGTTATCCAAAGAATCAAAGTTTATCCCATAAATGAGACAAACATGGATTCTTATAATAATCTCTATTCTTTTCATGATTGGGTACTACAAACTCCTACTCTTTATTACAAGACAATGCATTAATGATATGGTTTCACAAGAAAAGCATTTCTTTCCAATGTTATCCAAAGAATCAAAGTTTTTCCCTTAAACGAGACAAACACAAATTCTTGCAATAATCTCTAATCATTTTGTGATTTGGCACCACAATCACATTCTCTTCACAGTTATATACTACATTGATGCTTTGGTTTTGCAAGAAAAGCTTTTCTTTCAAATGTTTTTGAAAGAATCAAAGTTCATCCCTCAAATAAGATAAGCATGGATTCTTGTAATAATCACCATTATTTCCATGATTATGTACTACAAACACATTCTGTTTATTACCATATAGGACATTAATGCTTTGGTTTTGCAAAAAAAACATTTCTTTCCAATGTTATCTAAAAAACCAAAGTTTATCCTTAAAAAAAGATAACCATGGATTCTCGTAGCAATCTTTATTCTTTTTAGCATTTGGCACCACAAACATGTCCTTTTTATTCTTATACACTGCACTAATGCTTTGCTATCACAAGAATAGCTTTTTTTTTAATGCTTTCCAAAGAATCAACGTTTGTCCCTTAAATGAGATAATCATGGATTCTCATAATAATCTACTTTTCGTGACTTGGCACCACAAACACTTTTTTTTTTGTTGTCATGCACTACATTGATGCTTTGTTCATAAGAAAAGGTTTTTTTTCCAACATTATCTAAAGAATCAAAGTTTGTCCCTTAGACGAGACAAACATGGATTCTCGTAATAATCACTATTCTTTTTGTGATTTGATACTACAAACGCATTCTATTCATTACCATTGAGGACATTGATACTTTGATTTTGCAAGAAAAGCATTTCTTTCCAACATTATCTAAAGAGTCAAAGTTCATCCCTCAAAAGAGATAACCATGGATTCTCATAGCAATCTCAATTCTTTTCATGATTTGGCACCACAAGCATGTTCGCTTTATTCCATACCCTCATTGATGCTTTAGTTTTGCAAGAAAAGCTTTTTTTCATTGTTTTCCAAAGAATCAAAGTTCATCCCTTAAACGAGACAAACATGGATTTTTGTAATAATCAACATTCTTTTCATGATTGGGCACTGGAAACACATTCCTTTTTTTTCTATGCAGGACATTGATGCCATTGGTTTCTCAGAAAAAACCATTTCTTTTGAATTTACCAAAGAACCAAAGTTCATCCCTTAAATGAGATAAACATGGATTATCATAATAATCTTCATTCTTTTCTTGATTTGGAACTATAAACACGTTTTCCTCATTGTTATACACTACATTTATTCTTTGGTTTTGTAAGAAAAGCTTTTTTTTTCCATTGTTTTCCAAAGAATCAAAGTTTGTCCCTCAAATAAGACAAACACAAATTCTCATAATAATCACCATTCTTTTTATGATTGGGTACTACAAACACATTCTCTTCATTGCCATAGATGACATTGATGCTTTGGTTTCACAAGAAAAGTACTTCTTTCCAACATTATCAAAAAAGTCTAAGTTTAACCCTTAAATGGTACAAACATGGATTCTCATAATAATCTCTATTCTTTTCATAATTGAGTATAACAAACACTTTCTCTTCAATATGAGACAGTAAATTAATGCTATGGTTTTACAAGAAAAGCATTTTATTCCAATGTTATCCAAAAAATCAAAGTTTGTCTCTTTAATTAGGTAAACATGGATTCTCATAATAATCTTCTTTTTTTTTTTGATTTAGAACCATAAACCCATTTTCTTTATTGTCATACACCATATTGATGCTTTGATTTCATAAGGAAAGCATTTTTTTCGATGTTGTCCAATAAACCAAAGTTCATCCCCCAAATAAAACAAACATAGATTATCGTAATAATCTCCTTTTTTTGTGATTTGGCACCACAAACATGTTTTCTTCGTTGTCATACATTGCATTGATGGTTTGGTTTTGCCAGAAAAGCTTTTCTATCTAACATTTTCCAAATAATCAAAGTTCATACCTCAAATGAGACAAACATAGATTCTTCTAATAATGGTCATTTTGTTATGATTGGGTATTACAACCATGTTCTCTTCATTGCCATAGAGGACATTGATGTTTGGTTCCATAAGAAAAGTAACTTTTCCCCATGTTACCCAAAGAGTCAAAGTGTCTCCCTCAAATGAGACAAACTTAGATTTTTGTGATAATTTTCATTTTTTTCATGATTTGGCACCATAAACACATTTTTTTATTGTCATACATTACATTGATGGTATGATTTTGCAATAAAAGCTTTTTTTTCCAACTTTTTCCAAAGAATCAATGTTCATCCCTCAAAGTTCATCATAAAACATTGACGCTTTGGTTTTGAAGAAAATATTTTCTTTCTAACATTATCCAAAGAATCAATGTTCATCACTTCAATGAGACAAACATGGATTCTCATAATAATCTATATTTTTTTTCTAATTTAGCACCACAAACACATTTTCTTTATTCTGAAACATAACATTAACATTTTTGCTTTGCAAGAAAAGCTTTTTTTTTTAATTTTTTTTCCTAAATAATCAAAGTTTATCCCTTAAATGAAAAAAATATTCTTATAATAATCACCATTCTTTTCATTATTGGGTGTAATAAATACTTTCTTTTCATTTCCATACAAGACATTAATTCCATGGTTTCATAAGAAAAACATTTCCTTCCAACATTATCCAAAGAATCAAAGTTTATCCCTCAATGAGACAAACATGGATTCTTGTAGTAATCTCCAATCCTTTCGTGGTTTGGCATCACAAACATGTTCCTCTCATTGTTATAGATAAAAGATTTTTTTCCCAACATTTTCTAAAGAATCCAAGTTTATCCCTCAAATGAGACAAACATGGATTCTCATAATAATCACCATTCTTTTCATGATTGGGCATGGCAAATACATTTTTTTCATTACTATATACGACATTTGATGTTTTGGTTTTACAAGAAAAGCATTTGTTTCCAACATTATCCAAAGAATTAAAGTTCATCCTCCAAATAAGACAAACATGGATTCTCATAATAATCTCTAATCTTTTCATGATATGGTACCACAAACAGGTTCTTGTCATAGACATTGATGCTTTGGTTTCACAAGAAAAGCTTTTTTTTTCAACATTTCCCAAGGCACCAAATTTTATCCCTCAAATGAGGCAAACATGGATCCTCGTAATAATTACCATTCTTTTTATGATTAGGTATGACAAACTCTTTCTCTTCATTGCCATACAGGACATTAATGCTATGATTTTACAAGAAAAGCATTTATTTCCAACGTTATTGAAAAATCAAATTTCATCATTAAAATGATACAAACATGGATTCTTGCAATGATCTCCATTCTTTTCGTGTTTTGGCACACAAACATGTTCTCTTCATTGTAATATACTACACAATGCATTGGTTTTACAAGAAAAGCTTTTGTTTCCAACTTTTTCCAAAGAATCAAAGTTTATCCCTTAATTAAGACAAACATGGATTGCCATTATAATCACAATTCTTTTAATGATTACGTACCATAAAATCATTCCCTTCATTCCCATACAGGCAATGATGCTTTGGTTTTGCAAGAAAAATATTTCTTTCCAACATTATCCAAAGAATCAAAGTTTGTCCTTTAAATGAGACAAACATGAATTCTTGAAATAATTTTCATTCTTTTTATGATTCAGCACCACAAACACATTCTCTTTATTCTCTTACACTACATTGATGCTTTGGTTTTGTAAGAAAGGATTTTCTTTTCCAAAGAATCAAAGCTCATCCCATAAATAAGACAAATATGGATACCCATAATCATGATTGGGTATTACAAACACTTTTGTTTCATTGCCGTATAGGACATTGATGCTTTGGTCTCATAAGAACAGATTTTCTTTCCAACATTATCCAAAGAATCAATGTTCATCCCTCAAATGGGATAAACATGAATTTTCACAATAATCTCCATTCTTTTTATGATTTGACACCATAAACACATTTTTTCATTCTCAAACACTATATTGACACTTTTGCTTTGCAAGAAAAGCTTTTCTTTCTAATTTTTTTCTAAATAATTAATGTTTATCCCTCAAATCAAACAAAAATGTATTCTTGTAATAATCACCAATCTTTTCACAATTAGGTGCAATAACACTTTCTCTTCATAGCCATGTAGGACATTAATGCTATGATTTTTCAAGAAAAATATTTTTTCTAACATTATCCAAAGAATCAAAGCTTATCCCTCTAACGAGACAAACATGGATTCTTATAATAATCTCTATCCCTTTCATGATTGGCATCACAAACACGTTCTCGTCATTGCCATACAATAATCGATGCTTTAGTTTTGCAAGAAAAGATTTTTTTCCTAACATTTTTCAAAGAATAGAAGTTTATCCAATAAATAAGATAAACATGGATTCTCATAATAATCACCATTCTTTTCATGACTGGGCACCGCAAATGCATTCTCTTCAGTGCTATACAGGACATTTGATGTTTTAGTTTCGCAAGAAAAGCATTTGTTTCCAACATTATCCAAGGAATCAAAGTTCATACTTCAAATGAGACATGCATGGATTCTCATAATAATCTCTATTCTTTTCATGATGTGGCACCACAAACATGTTCTTTTCATTGACATAGACATTGATGCTTTGGTTTCACAAGAAAAGCTTTTCCTTTCAATATTTTCCAAAGAAACAAATTTCATCCTTTAAATGAGGCAAACATGGATTCTCATAATAATCACTATTCTTTTTGTGATTGGGTATGACAAACTCTTTCTCTTCATTGCCATACAAGACATTAATGATATGGTTTTGCAAGAAAAGCATTTCTTTCCAACATTATCCAAAAAATCAAAGTTCATCCTTCAAATGATACAAACATGGATTCTTGAAATAATCTCTATTTTTTCACGTTTTGGCAGCACAAACACATTTTTTTCATTTTAATAAACTACATTAATGCTTTGGTTTCACAAGAAAAGCTTTTATTTGCAACATTTTCCAAAGAATCAATGTTTATCTTTCAAATGAGACAAACAAAGATTGTCATAATAATCACTTCTTTCTATGATTGCATACTATAAACACATTCTTTTTATTGCCATGTAGGGCATTGATGCTTTGCTTTTGCAAGGAAAACATTTCTTTCCAACATTATCCAAAGAATCAAAGTTTGTCCTTTAAATATAATAAACAAGAATTCTCATAATAATCTTCATTTTTTCATGATTTTGCATCACAAACACGTCCTTTTCATTCTTATACACTATATTGATGCTTTGGTTTCTTAAGAAAAGATTCTCTTGCCAAGGTTTTCCAAAGAATCAAAGTTCATCTTTTAAATAAGACAAACATGGATTCCTATAATAATCTCCATTCCTTTCACTATTAGGTAGGGAAAACAGTTCTAATCATTTGTCATGCAGGATATTGATGCTTTGGTTTCAAAAGAAAGGCTTTTCTTTCCAGCATTTTCCATAGAACCAATATTCTCCCTCAAATGAAACAAACATGAATTCTTGTAACAATCACCAATCTTTTCATGATTGGGTACTATAAACAGTTTCTCTTCATAGCCATACAGGATATTCATGCTTTGGTTTCATGATAAAAGTATTTTTTTTCATGTTATCCAAAGAATTAAAGTTTGTTCTTTAAAAATGACAACCATGGATTCTCATAATAATCTTTATTCTTTTCATAATTTGGAGCCATAAACTCATTCTCTTCATTCTCATACACTTTATTGATGCTTTGGTTTTGCTTTTGCAAGCAAAGCTTTTCTTTCCAATGTTTTCCAAATAATCAAAGTTCATTCCTCAAATGAGACAAACTTGTATTTTCATAATAATCACCATTCTTTTCATGATTGTGCACTACAAAAACATTTTCTTTCTTGCCATATAAAACATTAATGCGTTGGCTTCACAAGAAAAGCATTTCATTCCAACATTATCCGAACGATCAAAATTCACTTGTAAAATGAGACAAACATGGATTCTTGTAATAATCACCCTTCTTTCTATGATTTTGCACTAGAAAAACTTTTTTTGATGTCATACACTACATTGACGCTTTCCTTTTGCAAGAAAAGCATTTCTATCCAATGTTTTTTTTAAAGAATCAAAGTTCATCCCTCAAATGAGACCAACATGGATTTTCATAATAATCACCATTTTTTCCATCATTAAGTTCTACAAACACATTCTTTTCATTGCCATATGGGATATTGATGCTTTGGTTGTGCAAGAAAAACATTTCTTTCCAATGGTTTCCAGAGAGTCAAAGGTCATCCCTCAAATAAGACAAATAAGGATTCCTATAATAATTTCCACTCTTTTCATGAATTAGCAATCCAAACACATTCTTTTTGTTGTTATACAATAAAATGATGCCTTTGTTTCATAGGAAAACCTTTTCTTTCAAATGTTTTCCAAAGAATTAAAGTTTGTCCCTCAAATGAGACAAAAATTAATTCTCACAATAATCACCATTCTTTCCATGATTAGCACTACAAACAAATTCTCTTCCTTGCTGAACTGATCTTTGATGCATTGGTTTCTCAAGAAAAGCATTTCTTTCCAACGTTATCTAAAGACTCAAAATTTATCCCTTAAATGAGACAAATGTGAATTTTCATGATAATCTCCATTCTTTTCATGATTTAGCACTGCAAACATGTTTTCTTTATTCCCATACATAACATTATTGCTTTGGCTTCATAACAAAACCTTTTCTTTGAAGCATTTTCTAAAAATCAAAGTTTATCCCTCAAATGAGGTAAACATGTATTTTCATAATAATAACCATTCTTTCCACGATTGGGTATAACAAAAACATTTCCTTATTACCTTATAGGACATCGATGCTTTGGGTTTGCAAGAAAAGCATTTCTTTCTAATGTTATCCGAAGAATCAAAGTTTGTCCCTCAAATGAGACAAACATGGATTCTTATAATAATCTATATTCTTTTCATGAATTTGCATAACAAACATGTTTTCTTTCTGTTGTCATACACTACACCGATGCCTGGGCCTTACGAGAAAAGCTTTTTTTACAACATTTTTGAAGAATCAAAGTTCATCCTATAAAAAAGACAAACATGGATTCTCTTAATGATTTTTATTTTTTTCATGATTAGGAATGACAAACATATTCTCTTCATTACCGTGCAACATATTGAAGCTTTAGTTTCGCAAGAAAAACATTTCTTTCCAACGCTATCCAAAGAATTAAAGTTCATCCCCAAAATGTAAATCTCATAATAATCTCCATTTTTTTGGTAATCTGGCACCATAAACGCGTTCTCTTCTTTTTCATGCACTACATTAATACTTTGGTTTAGCAAGAAAAGCTTTTTTTTTCCAACATTTTCCAAAGAATCAATGTTTGTTGTGTACTTCAAACACATTCTATTGATTGCCATATAGGACATTAATACTTTGGTTTCACAAGAAAATCATTTCTTTCCAACGTTATCTAAAAAATTAAAGTTCATCCCTTATAATAGACAATGATGGATTCTCGTAGCAATCTCTATTTTTTTCATGATTTGGCACCATAAACATGTTTTCATTATTCCCAAACACTGCATTAATGCTTTGGTTTCGTAAGAAAAGTATTTTTTTCTAATGTTTTCCAAAGAATCAAGGTTTATCCCTTAAGCGAGACAAACATGGATATTTGTAATAATCACCATTCTTTTTGTCATTGGGTAGGACAAACACATTCTTTTCCTTTCCATATAGAACATTGATGCTTTAATTTTGTAACAAAAGCATTTCTTTCCAATGTTATCCAAAAAATTAAAGTTTTTCCCTTAAATGAGATAAACATTTATTCTCCATATGAACTCTATTTTTTAGTTGATTTGGTGCACAACACGTTCTCCTTATTGTTATAAACTGTAGTGATGCTTTAGTTCCACAAGAAATCATTTCTTTCCAACGTTATCCAAAGAATTAAAGTTCGTACTTTAAATAAGACAAACATGGATTCTCATAATAATTTTCATTCTTTTCGTGATTTGTCACTACAAACACATTTTTTCATTCTCACACACTATATTGATGCTTTGGATTTGCAAGAAAAGATTTTCTTTCTAACATTATATAAAAAATCAAAATTTATCCCTAAAATGAGAAAAATTAGGATTTTCATAACAATCTCCATTTCTTCTGTTGGGTATTACAAACATTTTCTTCTTAGTGCGAAACAATACATTAATGCTATGGTTTTTGCCAAAAAAGAATTTTTTTTCAAATGTTATCCAAAGAATCAAAGTTTATCTCTCGAATGAGGCAAACATGGATTTTCATAATAATCTCCACTTCTTTTATGCCTTGGCTGAACAAACACATTCTTTTCATTATCATACTTTTCATTGATGCTTTGGTTTTACAAGAAAAGCTTTTCTTTTTGATGTTTTCCAACGAATCAATGTTCTTCACTCAAATGAGATAAACAAGGATTCTCAGAAAAATTACCACTATTTTCATGATTGTCTATTACAAACACATTTTGTTCATTACCATATGTCACAACGTGCCCCGGGGTAGATCCTCGCGGATCTATAGGTGTGTATGACTTAAAATATTTTTCTGACTTGGAAATGTCTTCTTGACCAAGGCTTTTCTTTTGTGATATGATGAAAATGAGAATGTACAAATTCTCGACTTGTGATATAGTGAAGGGGACCATAAGACGAATCGATCATCTTTTGGTCTTAGATGACCATCATGAAATGGCCAACGTATGGAGTCGCTATTGATCATTTAAGGCTAGGCATGATCGAATAAAACCTATGTTTTGAGTTACGAAACTCAAAACATCAATCTCGCGATCTACATAGTACAAAGATTTGTCGTTGGGTTCGAGAGTTGGTTACACACAATAAGGTACGAACCTTTTCACGATGCCCAAAATCGATGCCTTTCTAGCTATATCTTATCTTGGTTTTGATTTTTTCGATCTTACCTCATTATTATTTCAATATAACCCTCTTTTAATGCATGAATCTTATAGAAATGCAAATCTAGGTTTTGATGAAAAAGATTTAATC
>JBBYHL010258635.1:0-15666 GCA_038381835.1 Adansonia madagascariensis
TATTAAAATTTTTGCTAGTAGAGATACTCCAACTCCATTACTCCAAGAAGATATTCCAACCCCACTTTTCATTAAAAACTCGAATTCTCTCTTTATTCCTAATTGTTATCATAACTTTATCTTTGGGGATACTCCAACCTCACCTTTTCGAGGGGATACTCCAACCTTGTTTTTACCTAAAAAATTCAAAAATTTTCTCTTTTCTGAATGCCCCGATTGTTTTGATTAAAATCTTTTTGGTCTCATAAATTACCATTGAATCCAAATGTGTCTCTAAATTGTCATCCCAGTTATTCTTCAATGATCGAAGACAATTATGAGACGCATTCTAATCATCCCTCGTTTATGATATTATTATTATATTCTTTGTCATCTTACTAACACATTTCCTTTTTGTAGTGATTATTGTGCAATCATATTTAAAATTCTAATAAAATTTTCAAGGCAATTTTCCCTGATGGCATCTCTCTAGTGCCTAAATAGAATATCAAAATTTTCCAAATGCAATCCGGACATTATTTTCAAAAAAATCCTCATGTTCCTCCCACCTTTGAGGCACATAGGTGATCTAATTTTTTTTTAAAAAAAAAAACCCAAATCTATAATTTATAAAACCTTATGCATTAAAGGGGATTATTTTTAAATAATGACCAAATTGAACCGATTAAGCCTAAACCAAAGCAAGACACAGTTAGTAGGTACCAATTTCGAGTGTCGTGGGGGTGTTAATCTTTCACCATGCGTAACCAACTCCCAAACTAAACCAACAAATCTCTTGACTTTGTAGACCTTGAAATCAATGCTTCGAGTTTCGTAACTCGGAATGTTATTTTCAATAGGCACCTGATCATGCCTAGCCTGAAATGATCTGTGGCAACTCCAAGTTTATGGCCAATTCATGGTGGCTATTCAAGACTAATTAGATGATCGATTCACCCGATGATCACTTCCTCCTTCATATTATTATGCCTAATCCAAATCTTGATGATGGGATAACTCAAAGGCTCGACTAGCATCACTATCATATATTTTTAAGTTGCACCTGATAAGCCCTTCAGATCGTCTAAAGTTTTAAAGGTTGGTGCATACCGACACTTGACAAACAAGCAGTGCAAGAAAAAGCCAAAAGTTCTTCTAAAATTGATAAGGACCTAAACGAGTATCGATCATTGGAAAAGTGCTTACGGTTATTGAAAGAAGTGACAGATTTAAGGTCATAGATGCCAAATTCTTTGGTCTTAGTCTCTAATCTCATTGCCTAACCTATGTTCAAGGTGTAAAACTTTGAAAAGTACAACGGGACTATAGATCCCACTGCCCATGTTCACATGTATTATTAAAAATGGATAGATACAAGGAGAACAAGAAAGCTATTAATCCATTGCTTTCAAGATAGCCTAACTAAGGCAGCTACCCATTGGTATATAAGGCTTGATCCTATTAGAATTCAAACATAGACAGACTTAGTCGGTCCCTTTTTAGAAAAATATAAGCACAAATCTGACTAGGCTTTGGATCATCTATCCTTTATGAATATGGAAAAGAAACCTCAAAAAGTTTTAGATAGTACATTTAAAGATGGAGAGAGGAAGTTGTTTAAGTTCACCCTACCCTAACTGAGAAGGAAATGATGGTCATGTCCGTCAGTACCCTACGAGCTCCCTACCATGATAGGCTAGTATGAAATGCCATAAAAAATTTTATCAATATGGTTACATCAGGCTAGATAATTGATAATGCTTTCAAAAGTGAAAAGATATCATATGGGGAGTTATTCAGCTCAAGCAAAAATTCTTTAACTAAAGGCAAGGAGAAGGAGGTGAATGCCATCAATGGGAGCTAGGCTAAGTTTCCTCAGAGTCTATACCTGAGACAAAGCATATACTTCCCTAACATGTCATATTCGGGTTCTAATTCCTACTCACTAATGCACAGCCAGCCTATTCTATTGAGTCTACCTCAACAATGCATTTCGCACTAAATCTTGTTCAAAACATTGCTCAGAGTGCATAACTTTGCAACAGGAATAATGTAAGAGCTCTAAATAATCAACAGGCACCCCAGGAAAAAGAACACTTTAGTCCATTTCTTTACTCCTGCAAAGAGATTTACTCTCAGTAATTTACAGGTCAATTGGTGGCTTCAGTCTTTATAAACCCAAGGTCACCCCTATATCCTAAATTGTATGATGAAATGCCAATTATGAGTACTATAATAAGGCAAAAGGCTGTTCTATTGAGAATTACACCTTATTTAAGAGGAAGGTACAGAGTCTACTATAGAAAACTATGATTAAGGTCAAATAAGGGCTAGGACCTAACATCATAGCTAACTTTTTCCTGAATCATGCAGAACCAAAGGTGAATGTGGTAATTGATAGGGTTAAGAAAAGCATGAAAAAGGTTAAGACACCAATGACTAAGATATGGCAAGCCTTCATGAAGGTCAGGATAGTGTCAGAAGTTAAAAGCCAAAATAAAAATGCCATTGATCTTTTATCGCCATTGTAAATGAGGACACATTCTGCCACACTACCTACTTTTTATTGAGATGGTCTAATAGATAATGGATCATGTTAAAATGAAGTTTTATTATAAGCGGGATGAATACATAGCCCAACTATTAATGCCATAGATGAGGAGAGACCTAACATTGAATAGGTTTTGAGTTGCCTCTCCCTCATGAGTATGTAAAAGAGAATTGATGAAAGCTTTAAGCAATACGCTCAAAGGTGGATGGAAGAGACCTCCCAGATTCACCCTATATTAATAGAAAAATAGACGATTATTAGGTTTGTCGGCATCTTTTAAGTGCCCTATTATGAGAAAATAGTAAAAAGCATCCCAAAAACATTATAGATGTAGTTACACTATGCAAAATTATCAATGAGTATGAAAGGTGACTCAACCTAAAAATACATCTTTAAGTGCTAAGGAAAAGAAAGGATCAAAGATGAACAAGGACTAACATCTAGAGTTGGAACTAACTCACTCCAAACACTTACTAAATCAGTTATGAATGCAATCGGTATTGAAGATAACTATAAAACCATAAAGAATATAAAGTAAGTTAAAACTCCTATAAATCTAGTTTGGCAAATCCTAGTACAAGCAAAGTTAGTCCATGGAGTCGAAAGGGATTTGCTAATTTTTGTGACTTCCATACCATCCATGGTCACACTTTTCAAACATGTAAAGAGTTTCATGCAATGTTCCAAAGAATGATGAATGGGGGCAAGATCAAATTCTATAATAAAAAATGAACCTCTCTCATTAAGTTAGCAAATATGATATCATCTATCAATGCCACAAAAAAGGACAGAATCAGGAGGCTATTAGTTTTCTTTGCTAACTAATCAGATATCAAAGCTGCCCTTATTCAACCTACATTGAAAATGGTTATTCAAATTCCATCCCCTTTTTCTTATAAGGAGGATAAGATAGTAGCTTAGAGGTATGAAAGCATAACCTTAATTACTGGGGAATCCAGCCAACAAGCAACCAATATTGACATCTCAAGAGTGAGCCACCTAACGTGCAATGGTACATGTTATGCTCCACCATATTAAAAAGTGACACTTAATAAAGGTATATCACTCTTATCCTACAAGCTTCGAAGATCGTGACCAAAGAGTTGGATCCAACAATAATCACAGAGCCGATAAGTGAGAAAGAGGATACAGAGTTTCTTAAGTTCATCAAGCACAATGAATATAACATTGTTAATCAGTTGAACAAGTAACTCGCCAAGATATCTGTGCTATCATTGCTTTTAAATTTCAAAGCTCACAAGAATGCTCTCCTCAAAGTCTTGAATAAAGCATGCGTTCCTCATGATATCTCAATAGGCCAATTAGATCATCTAATAAGAATATTAGTGCTAAAATTACATATATTTTAGTGATTATGAGATTCCCCATTGAAGAAAGGGAAACTACAAGGCTCACATCACCACATATTGCAAAGGCAGCATGTTACCTAAGATGGTCATTGATAACGAGTAAACTTTGAATGTAATGCCCATATCTCACTTGAACAAACTCATCATTGACTTATCTCATATCAGGAATAGTCACACAGTCATGCAAGCGTCTAATGGGACTTGCAAAGGTGTTGTAGAGAACATCACCCTTCGACTGCAAATTGGCCCATGCACCTATGAAGTAGACTTCCATTTGATGAACATTGCTCCAACGTATAATTACCTACTAGAAAGGCATGGATTCACTTTGCAGGAGCCGTACCATCATTATTGCATTAGGAGCTAAAATTTAACATTGAAAACAAAGTCATCAACATTGAGGGAGAGGAAAAAATATCACTACTACTTCTACTAATGCCTTGTATATTAAGCTTAGAGAGGATGTCTTAGAATCCTCTTTTCAATCCTTTGAGTTTGTCAACACCACTCATGTCAGAGAAGGCTTGCCAGTTATCAAGCCTCATCTATCAAAAAGCACTTATTTAAGCCTAAAGTTAACCATCGACAAAGGTACTCAGGCTGAAAGGACTCAGAAGATGTCTTTAAGGTATTGCTAAAGTTTTAAAGGTCGTTAATCAAATCAAAAAGAAAGGTTTGGTCTTCAAGCCTTATATAGAAAAGAAAGTAAGCTAAAAAAAACTATGAGAGAAGGATAGTCCGTCTGTTAGGACAAGACTTGAGGCATGGACTGGTGTTGTTTCTAGCACTTCAAGAAAGTTTTTATCTCAAAAGATGTGTGAATATCGGCTCTAACAATGTTACGCTCATACTGAACTAGGCATTTAGAGATTTCTTCATTAATACGACTAATGAGCTAAAATCATTAGCAATGGACTAAGAGACTAGTCTGCACCTTTTAAGATTTGTTCCAAGTGTTTGGACTCAAATTGAGATCTCTGCACTGTTTAACTTTGTTTCAAAGTAATGCTACAAACTAAACCTACATGCTTCTGCCCAAAAGCATTGTAAGATCCTTTGTATGGGTGTCCTTTTATTAAGCATCATTAATGAAAGTAACTATGAGAAAAGGATAAGAAAAGGCTATCAACTAAAGCCTTTACTGTGCAACTTTTTTTATAAGCTAAAAAAAATATAAGAAAAAGGTGGCCCTTCTATTTGGACAAGACTTAGGGCATGGACTGATGTTATTTTTAGCACTTCAAGAAAGTTTTGATCTAAGAAGACGTGTGAATATCATCTCTAGCAATGTTGCGCTCATACTGAACCAGGATTTAGGGATTTCTTTCATAATGTGACCAATGAGCTAAAATCATTAGCAATGGACTAGGAGACTAGTCTATGCCTTTTATGATTAGTTCCAAGTGTTTGGACTCAAATTGAGATCCCTGTACTATTCAACTTTGTTTCAAAGTAATGCTATAAGCTAAACCTACATGCTCCTGCCCAAAAGCATTGTAAGATCTTTTATATGGGTGTCCTTTTATTAAGCATCATCAATGAAAATAACTAAGCATTATGCATTTCATCTTTTGTGTCCATTTTTATACTTCTGACTAACTCTTAGGTCTTTCTATACATATTTTTCTGCTTATATTGTACTATTTCCATATTTTCAAGTACCTGGATGACAGTGACATGAATATTCATACTAAGATTTTGAAAATTGATTTTGAGCAACCGATCTACATTTGTAGGGTCGAATCAAAAGGCGATTCTGAGGAAAGTTTGGTACAAGTAGATTTGCTAAAGCTAATTAAACAAGAAGAAAACTAGATGTTACCTCATGAATAACCCATTGAAACCATAAACCTAGGAACAGTGAAGATTAAAAAGAAGTTAACACCAGAACCTCTTTAAACACATCAATCCAAACTAAATTGATAAAATTTCTCCAAAAATAGTAGGGCGTGTTTGCCTAGACTTACCAGGAAATGCTCGATTGGACACCAACATTGGGTCCATAAACTTGCCTCAAACTCGAATGGAAGCCTGTATAACAAAAGCTTAGGAGAATGAAACTAGAGATGCTTTTGAAAATCAAAGAAGAAGTGAAAAATCAATTTGAAATAGGATTTCTCGAAGTAACCAAGTAACCTGAATGGGTAACCAATACAGTCTTGGTCCCTAAAAAATATGGTAAGGTGCAGATGTGTGTAGATTACAAGGATCTAAATCAAGCTAGCTTAAAAGACAACTTCCTTTTGCCTCACATTGACACTCTAATAGATAACATTGCCAAAAATTCCTTGTTTTCCTTCATGGACAGATTCTCAGGCAACAACCAAATTAAAATGGCACTCAAAGACATGGAGAAAACCATTTTCGTGACCATGTAAGGCACTTTTTGTTACAAAGTTATGCTTTTCAGAGTAAAAAATGCTAAGGCAACTTATCAAAGAGTAATGATGACACTCTTCCATGATATTATGCATAACTGGGTAAAAGTTTATGTCAATGACATGATTGCCAAATGGAAAAAAAAGAGTGAACATGTCGTTAATCTTTAAAAACTCTCCAAACAGCTACTCTAATACTAGTTTAAACTAAATCCTGCTAAGCACACCTTTGGCATCACTTCTAGCAACCTATTAGGCTTCATCATGAGTGAATTAAAGATTGAATTTGACCCAACAAAGTTAAAACCATTTAGAACCTTCATCCGCTTTGTACTCAAAAGAAAGTGAAGAGTTTTCTAAAAAGACTGAACTATATAGCTAGATTCATATCTCAACTAACTAATATATGTGATCCAATCTTTCGATTGCTTCAAAAGTAGAATATTGGGGATGAAATAAAAAATGCCATGAAGCCTTTGACAAAGCCAAGAATTACCTTTCAAACCCACTAGTACTTGTACCACCAGTGCCCAAGTAATTTTTATTATTATATTCATTAGTTTTTGAGAAGTCTATGGGCTATGTATTACGTCAATAGGATGAGTCGAGCAAGAAAGAGCAGGCTATCTACTATTTAAGCAAGAAGTTCATGGTATGTGAAAAAAATTGCCTAGCAATTAAGAAACTATGTCGCGCTCTAGTTTAGATAGCTTGAAGGCTGAGATAATACATGTTGTAACATACCACATGGCTAATCACCAAAACCCATCATACACTATGTGAGGCCCCTACCTTGTTAGGAAGATTAGGTAGGTGGCAAGTCTTGCTTTATAAATATAATATCGTATATGTGAACTAGAAAGCCATCAAGGGTAGTGCAATAGTTGACTTCTTGAAAAGTCGAGTGGCGAATAACTATCAACCTTTATATTTTGAGTTCTCGAATAAAATTCTACTAAGCATATCTAAAATATAAAATACTCTTAATGACACCTAATCTTGCAAAATGTACTTTGATGGAGCTTTAAATACATTAGTGCGTGGAATCAAGGAAATTTTGATCCCACTTGATGGAAACTACTACCCTTTCATTGCCAAAACTAAACTTCAATTGCACCAATAACATAGTTAAATACGAAGCCTGTGTCACGAAACTCCAAGTCTACATTGAAAAAGGTATCAAACTCTGTAAGTTTAAGGGGATTCAGCCTTAGTAATGTATCAACTAGAAAGAGAATGGGAAACAAGGGATGCCCAGCTAGTCTAATGTGGTAAGCTAATCTCTAAGCATAAGATTTTAATGAAATTAACTTCCAACATTTGCCTCAGGAAAAAAAAACAAATAGCTGATGCTCTATCAACCTTTGCTTCCATGTTCAAAGTAAACCAAGAGTTAGAGGTCATGCCTATCTAAATGAGCATCCATGAAACTCTAACCCATTGCCATAGCATAAAGGAAGAAATAATAGGCTATCATGGTACCATGATATTCTTCTATACATTAGAGATCAATAGTACCTTAAATGTCCTTCTAAAACTAAGAAGAGAACCATCCAAAGAATAGTTGCAAGCGTTATTTTGAATGATGGAATTTTATACAAGAAAGGCTAAAATCAAGTACTACTTTGGTGCATGGATGCCTCCAAAGCCAAAAGAATTCTCGAAGAAGTCTATAAGGGAATATGTGATATGCATGCCAATAGACACCAAATGGTGAAATAAGTCATTTAATCAAGCTATTATTGGTTGACCCTTGAAAGGGATTGCATTAACTATGCTTGGAAATGCCATAAATGCGAAATCTATGTAGACAAATTCCATGTCCAGCCATTACCTCTGCATGTTATGACAACCTCGTGGCCTTTTTCTATGTAAAGCATGGACATGATTGGACCAATCACTCTTAAGGCTTCCAACTGGCACTATTTCATTCGAATCACTATGATTATTTCACCAAGTGGGTGAAAGTGGCTTCGTACGCTAATGTTACCAAATTCATTGTGTCTAAATTTATAAAACAGGACATCATCTATAGATACAAGCTTCCCGAGCAGACTATTATAAACAATGCACTCAACCTGAAAAACAAAATGATGTAAGTAGTCTGCTCTCAATTCAAAATTCAATATCATTATTCTATCCTATACTAGTCATAAATGAACAGAGCAGTTGACATACATAATAAGAATACCTGGTCGATGGCATAGAGCCTATTTTACTTATCAAGGTTAAAATCCCCTCACTCAAGGTCTTGACTGAATCTTAATTGGTAGAAGCAGAATATGTTAAAAATCGATACGAATAACTCAATCTCATTGAAAAAAAAGGATGAAAGCTATTTGTCACAAGCAAATGTACTAAATACATATAATGAGAGCCCACAACAAAAAGGTCTACCCTCGCTAGTTTTGAAAAGGTAAGCTAATGCTCAAACAAATCCTTCTCATCCGTAAAAATACTTGAAAAAAAAGACTTTAAATCGAGAAAAATAGTATATAGTTAAAAGCATGTTTTCTAGAGGAGCCTAGATCATAATCGAGATGGACGATAGGGACTTGCCTAACCCTATCAATTCTAAATCCATATACCTGAAAAAAAATGAACCTCGAATGAAAACTCAAAAAAACATCTAGGAAAATAAATCAGCTTAAGTTGAAAACCCTAAAGGGCAGCCTATGTGACCAGACTTTCTATTACCCAAACCTAATTAATCCAAACTATCACCAGCATAGACTAGCACCAATTTAACCTATACTAAGAACAGTGACAAAAACACCAAATCATGACCTAATCTCTTTGCCTTGCTCAACATACTTTACTAATCCTTATTTTTACCTTAAATTTAGAGAGAAAAGACAACACTCACCTAAGCTTAGGGCAACTATCCCATCATAGGGCAATCTGAAGAGCCTCTTTATGGTTTGACTAACACCAGAAAGATTGCCTATTTGAGAAAAGTCTCCAAAAGCACTCAGTGGATGATTCATGTCATTAACATTAAGGGCCCAACTATCTAGAAAATTATTCTTAACTTTTTTATGTCTCAAAATCTTTCATGATCTTAGAATTTGTCATAGCTTGTACTTTATTTCTTTTGAATGGAATACAATTACTTGATTTTTCTTTCAATTCCTTTTAGTAACACTTGTATTCCATATGCATCATGTTTATCATTTAATTGATCATACTTGCTAAATGAACAAAACTAGTAATAGGATTTCCTAGCATTACTTCAGAAAAAAGGCATAAACTTTGTAAAGACTTTGTTTCATGTTTAAAGATTAAGAATGAACCTTAGGACCATAATCGATCTTATCCTTAAACCTTTTTAACCTGAAAACATGCTCAAAATCTTTTTTCTAATAAACCCTAGCTGAAAGATGATGCATATGGAAACATAATGCATGTTTAATTCCTTTTTGTAACACTTGCATTCCATATGCATCATGTTTATCATTTAATTGATAATACTTGATAAATGAACAAAACTAGTAATAGGATTTCCTAGCATTACTTTAAAAAAGTCATAAACTTTGTAAGGACTTTGTTTCATGTTTAAAGGTTAAGAATGAACATTAGAACCATAATTGATCTTATTCTTAAACCTTTCCAACCTAAAAACATGTTCAAAATCTTCTTTCTAATAAACCCTAGCCAAAAAATATAAAAAATTCCCTTTTCACTTTTTTACCAACATAACTGAAACTTAAAGTAATCCACTCGAATGACCAAAAGCCATATTCTAAACTAAAACTCACAGGAAAAATCTACCAAACCTAGCAGTAAACTTAGCAAATAAGTCCCCAAACATAAGCCAGTCAAGCTTAAGACCCTTCTTTCACAACATGAGTCATCTTTACCTTCTCATAAAACAACCTTAACATTTAAAGCCTCCAAAAATTTAGAGCAAGATTGGTGAACCCTAGGCTAAGAGGTCACTTAATTAAAACTTGTGAGAAAGCAAACAACTAAAAGAACCATAATCGATCATCAAATTAGGCTTCTAGAATCATCATATTTGCATCATTTAAACATGTATTTGCATCTTTATGCATCACACCTTTTAGGTATAAACTTCTAACACCAAAGTTAAATAAAAACCTTAAGTATAATTTTTTACTTTTTATAAATCTCGTAAGGACTCTGTGAGAATTCCTGACCACACAATTATCCAAATAAGAAAAGCATCTAGGTAAGATATCTAAATTCATAAGTCCGTAAAGAGCTGAACAGCTTTTTTTTTAGTCCATAAAGAGTTGGAAGTTTTTTCTCTTTAGTCCGTAAAAAGTTGGACATCTTTTTCTTTTAGTTCATAAAGAGTTGGATGCATTTTCCCTTTAGTCCAAAAAGAGCTAGATGTTTTTTTCTTTAAGTTCACAAAGAGCTAGACACTTTTTCCCATTAATTCGTAAAAAGCTGGATGCTTTATCCTTTTTAGTCTACAAAAAACTCTTTTTCCTTTCCATAAAAAGCGTGATGCATTTTCCCTTTATTTCAAAAAAAGCTAGATGCCTTTTTCCTTTAGTCAACAAAAAGCTGGATGCATTTCCTTTAATCCATAAAGAGCTAGATGCTTTTTCCCTTTTAGTTTGCAAAAAGCCTTTTTTTTTTGCATAAAGAGCTAGACGCCTTTTTCCTTTAGTCCATAAAAAGTTGAATACCTTTTCCCTTTATTCCATAAGGAGCTAGACGTCTTTTTCTTTTAGTCCACAAAGAGCTTAACACCTTTTCACTTTAGTCTAGAAATGGTTGAATGACTTTTTCCTTTAGTCCATAAAAAGTGAGATGCATTTTTCTTTAGTCCATAAAATATTAGACACATTTTCCTCTTTTATCCACAAAGAGCTAGACGCCTATTAGGTTTGTCCTTAAAAAGTTAGGCACTAATCGAGTTTATCCATAAAGAGCCAAACATCAGTGGAGTTAATCCACAAATAGTAAACACTAATCATGCCTATTCGCAAAGAGTGGGACACTAGTAGAGTCAATCCATAAAGAGTTGGTCATCAATCGAGTCTGTCCACAAAGAGCTAGGCACCAGTAGAGTCTATCCATAAAGAGTTAGGTACTAGTGGAGTCCATCCATAAAGAGTTGGACATTAGTTAAGTTTGTCTGCAAAGAGCCAGGAACCAACCAAGTGCATCCACTATAAGCTGGACACCTATCAAGTCAAAGCCTATGTTAGCTGGTGCCTGTCTAGAAGGGTTAAATCTTAGAAAACTTAAAAGCCTAGTAGGAAGTTTAAACCTATAAAAGCTCATTTGAACTTATATTGAAATCATCACCAATATATTACCCCTATCATGGTAAAGCATTAATTGAATCTTATTTTAACAAGCATTCAAGAAACATCATTTCATCCCAGATAAAATGGCATTTTTCTTTGCCCCGTCCTGATACTCTGTAATAACCAAAGAAAGGCAGCTGTAGATACCCTATTTTATCTAGATCAATATTCAAGGCATCAAAGGTTATCATTCAAGGTATTATCATAATCATTTAGATGAGCAGGGATCTATTCCCTATCATTCTTGGTTTAGGTAAGAGGTTCAAAAAGCCCAAGATATGTAAATTTCATAATTTTGCATGAATATATCGATACAGGGCCTTATGTCATCAAAATTCAAAATTTCACTATTTATATCGACACATTTGCTTTATATATCAATACATTGGTCAAATGTTTCGATACAAGGCCTAGCAATATCTAAAATCTAATTTTTTGGACAAAATATATCAATACATCCTAGGAATGTATCGATACATTTGGGGCTTTTTTCCAGATGTATGGGTACAATATGCAATGTATCGATACATCTAGGTAAAATTGCCTAGTTCATGGCATTTGCCAACTTTTGCACCATTGATCTCAACATCTAACTTGGCTACATTTTTGGTGCAAAAAATCATCAAAGCCTATATCAAGCCTTAGCATTGGGCTTATAATTAGGTTTAACAAATTTTTAAGGCCTAAAAACACTAAAAAATGGGACATTTTCAAGGATTGCATGGTTTGTTTGGGGCATGCTTGGTATTTCTCCATTTTGTAGACCTCTTTAGCCCCCTACTCCACTACTCTGTATGTCATAACTAATAGAGAAAAAGATAGCTAAGCATAGTACCTAGAGTTGTCCACTAGTAAATAAAAGAAAATCTCACAATGCGCTTACTTTTGGCTTAAAAACATTGGCTGAACACACTCTATATAAAGAAGCCAATTTTGACTCAACAAAAAAGACTAAAACAGACTTGGCACACACTATTTAAACACTTAATAAACATGCTAAGCACTGTTACATTGATCTCCTATTCCCGTAGCTCTCCTATCTTTCCTAAAAAACCCTTCAAAAACCTTTCTTTTCTTTCCTTTCACCTTCCAAAACTCCTTCCATTCAGACTATAACCAAAGGCTCTTCTTTTTTCATCTTTTCTTACTAACCAATAGCAAAGAAAGAGAAAAAATTAAACTTAAAGTTATTGCTCCAAGTAAAAGTGAAAGTTCAAAGGTTTTTAGTATATTTTCTCTACCTTACTCCATTTATTTTTTGTTTTTAACATTTACATCATTTTAATGAGACATTCATGGTGCCATGACCATCTTAGGACTCTCATCCATTAATGTGATCTTGATTATGGTAGTTCTCAGACCTTGATGATTTTTTTACTATGCTTTAGAGTTGCTTGAGTGACCAAACATGCTTTTCTTCATTTTTGACATCAAATAGCCCTTATTTATGCATTTTGGACATGTTCCATTCATCTTTACATGCTCAACTCATACTTAAATGCTCATCCCAATATATTATATGCATATTCCTACATTTTTTTATAGTTTGGCAGGTTTTATAGGATAAAAATGCCATCTTAAAAATTCTAGCAGCATTTTCCTTATTCCATCATGTTCATAGCACCTCCATAGCATGATTTATGGTGTCATTCATGAAACTTTTATGTCCCTACTTTTCATACTCATTTTTTTTTTTTGCAAGAATCATCTTTTCTATGCTAAAAATATCATCTGTGCTTGTTTGAATAGTCACCTATTTTTATCTTCATCTATGTCACCTTTGGTTCATAACATATTTGCCAAAAATATTTGTTTGCTTACTGCAAAAATTAAATTTTCAAAACAAAAAAAAAAACCCAAGTCCATGCTAACTCTAATAAATAAAGATTATCATGGATTTGATATTTTCACTAAATTGGTTCTCCAATCTTGGGGATAAATTAAGTTTTCCAAGTTTGAATTCATGGTTTAATGATTTCACTAATGCTAGTTTTCAAAAAAAGAATAACCTTTTATTTGTTAAAAAGTTCATGCCTTGATCTTGAGTTTGACATGCTTGTTTGTGGCATGGTCCATGCGTTGTTTCATTGTCCCAAACTATTTTGGGATTGTGGAATAAACTCATAATGCCCATGTCACCTTTTTTCTTCCGTCATAGATGTTTGGATGTCCATGGCTCGGGTTTAGTCCTAAGAAACCAAAAAAAAAAACATAAATTCCGTTGTTTTCACTTTAGTAGTACTATAGCCCAAATTTGAAAAACTATTTCTGAGCCTTAAAATATTTTTCTAGACTTTTTTTATATTTTTCCTTTAAAGGGTACTGAATTACCTTTCCAATAGTACTTTATTTACCCTCGGATCATTCTAAATGAGGAAGTTATGATTTTTTGAACCTTCACTATTTAGAACGTCTAGAACCAATGGAGTGCATTCTATTTGGGCCATTCCAACCTAGTAGACTTTTTTTAATTTTTAAAATATTTTTCCTTAAAAAGTTCATGAAATTCCCTTTTTAAAAAGTATTATTTGCTATCCAAGGTGAATTTTCAAAATTTGTCACACTTTTTCCCCTGCACGTGCTATCAGTGCTAAAACGAACCTAATTTCAAAAATTAATTCCACTTAGAAAATGAATTTTTTGGATTTTTGAAATATTTTTATATTACTCTTCATCGAGCTACCTTTTGAACGATACCTTATTTAACCCTTAAAGTCCTAAAATCAACTTAGAATAAATTCGGGAAAGAAAATTGTGTGTCTTCTGTGTTTGGAATTAAACATTATCCAATTTCCTGAGTCACCTTTATCAAGACATTTAGACATCTTGAGATGCAATCGACATACTTTCCTGAGGCTCGAATCAACAGTAAAACAAAAAGATAATTTTATTCAAGTTCTTTAGTTTTATTTTCAAAATACTTTTTTGCGAAAATATTCTTTTTCTCCACACTTATCTAAAATTTTCACCAGAGGGATACTCTAACCCTACCTTTCCGAGCTAATACTCTAACTCCACTTTTCATTAAAAAATCAAATTTTCCTTCTTACTCAAAACCTTAAAAAAACATATCTAAAATTTTCACTATTAGGGATACTCCAAGAATCCTGATTTTCTCTCTCTGAACCTTCTCAAGTCTTTTAATCAATACACTTTTCAAACATATCAAGATCTTCACCATTGAAGATACTTCAACCCCACCTTTCGAGGGGATACTCCAATTTTTCTTTTTAAACTTCACTCGAAAGCTAAACTCTCTCTCGAGTATCCCAAGTTTACTAATCAAAACCTCATTTTTCTATACCATAAATGACCACTTAGTCCAAATGCATCTTATAATTGCCATCTTGGTTATTCCTCAATAATCGAAAAACAGTACGAGATGCATTCTGATTGTCCCTTCTTTTCATGTTTTTTGTGTTTATTTTTATGCAATATCATTATATTTTTTTCGTCTTGCTAACATGTTTCCCTTTTATGATTTCTATTTTGCATTCACATTTTCAAATTGTTTTACAAGGCAACATTTGGTGTTGGCATCTCTCCAGTGCCTGACATGAACTATCCAAATTTTCTAAATTAAGTATAAAGATCATTTTCATCAAAAATCCCTATGATCTGATACATCTAGGGTGCATACATGATTTAATTTTTTTAAAAACTTGGATTTACATTTTTACTTAAAATTCATGCAATATAAAGGGATTATATCAAAATAATGACAAAACAAATTGATTAAACTGAAAGCAAAGTAAGACATGGACATCATGTATTAATTTCGAGCACTATTGAGGTGTGTCGATGTTCCATGTGCCTAACTTTTATGAACTTCAGATGATCCAAAGGGCCAAAGCGCGCTTGACTTAAAAATATGATGATGTTTGACCTAAAAGAGTAAAAGACTATCGAATGAATAACTCATTTGACTAGTCTTGATGGCCACCATAAAGTGGCCAAAAACGTGGAGTCGCCACCGACCATTGTAAGTTAGGCATGATCGGATGCCTATTGAAAATAATACCAGAGTTCGTTGTTTTAGGTTCGACAGTTGGTTACGTGTGGAGAAAGATTAGCACCCCCACAACGCCCAAAAAATGATA
>JBBYHL010258744.1:0-25518 GCA_038381835.1 Adansonia madagascariensis
CCATTAAAAAGTAGAGAAGGTTTCTACTTAGCCTTCAAAAGTAGTGAGAGAGGGTTCTATCTTAGCCATAAAAGATATGGGGTAGAGGTTTCTATCTTAGCTTTGAAAGATAAGAAGTATAAAGGTTATACCTTATCCTTGAAAGGTAAATAATTCAAGTTAGTGAATTATGGAAATCCGAACAAGTGAGGTCGAGGTAGAGGACGTAGGCAATTGAGGTCGAACCTCTATAAATTATTGAGTTTGCTTCTTCTTTCCATTTTCTTTAATTGCTTATTTTTATTCACTAACTTGCACTCCAAAATTTATTATTTAGATTTCTCAATTTTATTTATCAAAGTTGTAATTTACTAAAATTTTGAGAAATCAATTCATCCCCTCTTGATTTCATTCACCATTAAAAGGACTAACAATAATATTGACAACACAAGTCCTCAGCATGTGCTTGAGTTTAGAAACTCTGAGATTTTATATAATCATTGTGAAAAAAAATATTGAGGGGATATATAATAGATGATAATATTACTAATATAAGTTCAATATCATATTATTGTTTATTTTAAAATGAGTGATGTCAATGCTATTAAGTGTGTAATAATAAAAAATATTTTTATATTTTTGGTGTGTTAGATTAGTGCATAAATTAACAATTATGATAAACTCAATAAGAATTGATTAACAATAGGAGATGCAAGTGATTTGATAAAAAAAATAAATTTTAATATCTCAAAAATAAAAATAATGACGAAAATAATCTACTAACAAAGTAAACTCAATAAGAATTGATTAACCATAAGAGATAGATGACAATAGTTTATTAACAAAAGTTAGTGGTAGAATAATATTTATCTTTCCTCATACGATGGCCTACCACAATTTTGTTCACATAAATTGATAATCATTTTTGCATTTGGGACAAGAGTACTGTGTGCAGGTGAATTAAAAAAAATTAAAGTGAAAAACTTTACATAAAATATTAACTCCATGGCCATCATGAGGTGTTTTATGGGAATGCTAAGATGAATTTTGTCGAGAGAATGAACTAACAATTGCATGTATTTAATTAATATTCATAATATTATTTTATTATTCATTATGATAATGTGATTTAAATATTAAAATTAATTTACAAATAATAAAATCCATTGAAAATAAAAATATGCATGCACTTCAATTTAATATATAAAATTTTATAATAATTAAAATTAATTAATTAATCATTAATGTCATGTACATGTAATTCAAGTGGTTAAATTGATAAGAAATTTAAATAAGATGTGTTTCACTTTTATTATAATAGTAAAATCCATTCACTTAATAAATAGAATTTGTAATTACTAAAATTAATCAATTCATCGTAAAAGCCATTTTTACATAACTCAAGAAGTTGATTGAGAATAAATTTAAGCAATTTTAATGTTATTTAACTAATTTTGATAATGTAATTTGATTATTAATCCTAATAATGTTATTTAATTATTAAAATTAATTTATTAATAATAGCTAATAATAGGATTTTACATGTAGCTTAAGTAGTTATATTGAAAAAAATAAGTAATATGAATCCAATAGCCTCTCATTGTATTATCATTTAAATTAATTTTTAGTGATGTGAATTTTATTTAACTAATTTTCATAATTTCATTATTGACAATAATAATTTGATTTAAAAAATAAAATGCATTACAAACCCATGCAATGTACAAGTATAATACCTAGTACATATTATTATTGTCTCTTACTAAAATACATGAATAACCTATAAAAAAAAACTAGATAGAATGATAGAATCACCAACAAAAGAAAGTAATTTTTATAGGTCATGAATATGCTTATCGATGAAATAGAGTTATTTAATTACATTATGTGCATTAAAATTAGCTAAGTCCTATGGGGTCTTTTTATTTATATTATATTAATTTTTAGTTGTTTTGAATATAGTTTTATTTATTTTTTATGATTAAAATATATATTTTTTAAGGCCCAAAGTTCAGAGGAGTTTTCAAGGTGCAACATATTAAGAAGAAAAGCAAATATAATCTAGGAACTTTCCAAATAAAATTACTCAAATTACTATTCATGTATGCCCTTGAACCAATTAAATTGCGACATGGGAAACATGGTCAAATAACAATATACATGTTTTGAGTTAAAGTAACATAGGTTTTCCTTCATGTTAGTGGCATGATTGATACTCATGCAAACACTAATTGGATGAAGCCCTTGAAATACAATGGCCTTGCAAAGATAGTAATGAGTTATGATGATGAGATCTTACGCATCAAAGATGTGTTTTAAAAATGTTCCTTGTGTTGTTAAGATAGGCCATTGGCAATACACAAAGACCAATATACACTAAGTCTCCATGCATTAGAGGCGTGCAACTCTTTGATCTTATAGACGTTGAAGTAGTAAGATGCTTGGGTATAGCTTATAGGTGCTTATTTAATGGAAGCAAGTTCACTGAACATGGCCCGAATGAGAACTCTATTTGGTATAAGTCACTCTAGTGTCTATGGAAGATGTTCTCATGTCCTTGTTGTGTATATTAGTCCTTAGACTTATGATACCAAGTTATCTTGTATGTGGAGTATCATACATAGAGATCATCATGAATAGGTCCAACGATGGATGGATACTAAAGTAATGGTGGTTTTAGGTATGATATGAAACATACTAAAGATGAATGAGTGATCAAGAGAAGGTTTACCATTCCAAGTAACATTGAAGATATATCGCGAATGGTCATGATTATGTATTAATTGGATTAAAGTCTCTAGCAACAACATAAAAAATTATGAGGAATAGTTTCTTATAAAATAATGATCATTAACCATAAGTTGCAAGATCGAACAAGAATAGAGGTTTAAGTGGACATTACACCATGCTCATCCTCAATCTAGGATATTTGGTGAAAGGACTGTAGTGCATTGATAAGCTAATTGCTAAAAGTTTTTAAAGAAGTTACACTTCATTCTATCAACATTTAGGTGGTCATGATGGACTGCTAATCCTGCTCTTGATCTATGAATATGATTAATAAGGTTATTTAAGTTCATTGCCAACATGTTGTAACTAAATGGGTCACATACTATAAGACAACATTACTAAATTAAGCCTGGTGTTTAATTAAGTTGGACTTAATTGAATAAAAGATACATTGAGGAGGACTTAATTGAATAAGTTCAATTAAGAATGGTTCAAGACATAATTTAGATTCATAGAATCTAAATAGAGATGTCTTAACGTGATAAGAATTTTTTACCAGTAAAATATCTAAGTGTAGAAATGGCTTTAAGGAAAAATATTAAATAAGCCAAATATTTGTATTTGGAAATTAAATATATTATTTATAATTATGTAATTAATTATTTTTATTATTCACATGAAGCAAAATTGGTTTACTTGGGTTAGAAATTTAATTGTGGATTAAATATCTAACATGTGAATCAGGGGTTAGATTTTGAAATTAGAGGAGTTCTATAACTTAGATTTTAAAATTGATTACACCAAAATGAAATTTAACATGGACTTCAAGTCAAAAAGGTGTAATCGAATTGGTTCATGAAAGGACCTTTGGAATTTAGAATATTGGGAGTTCCCGAGGGCTTAATCTAAGAGTTCAGGTATAGAAAATTTAGATTTTTTTTTAAGAAAGTCATTAGGACATATTTTTGCTATGGGATACTTTTAAATAGATAAATCATGATCAATTGAATGGAATAAAAAGTTATACATAGATTACTATAGAATTAAGCCTTGGCCGAATTCAATATGCGGTAAATATGCTGATTTTTTCATCTATTCATTAATGTAATTTCCCTTAAAATTAGTTAAGAGGTTAGTGATTAAGCTAAGATCATCCTAGGGTGATTAAAGCTTAAATCACCAACTTCAAGGCTTATAAATTAGGGTGATTAGCCATAAATTCACAACTTTTAAATGCTTAGTAAACTTTAAAAAATCTAAAATATTCTTTTTTCTCTTAATCTTTCTTTATCTTTATGAGGAAGATCTAGCTTGGAGTAGGTATAGGCTCTAACTGTTCTCTTTAATTTCATTTCAGTTTCATGATTTTAGTTATCAATTCATGCTTGTTCATGCTTATATGAGTTTCAGCCATGATACTTTCTTGTTCTATTTGATTCGGCTTTTATAATGCATAATGATCTAGTACTTGCATCTTGATTTGAGCTATGATTCACTTGATTTCTTGTTGTTCTAAGCATGATTATATGATTAATTATTGAAATTTAACTTGAAACTATGTTTAGAGAACTACATCTAGGTTGGAACGAGATGAGATTTCTAAACCAAGGTTAGGTCAATAGCTTTCTTAGGATTCTAATGATTTAAGTTTAATTACGCTAGGATTTGATGCTATTGAGCTGAAATCTTGAAGTTTAGATGGAAATCATGATCCTTTAGCTTATTGATATGTTCAAACATGAGGAAAGTGAGAGGACTTGGTTTGGCTAGCTTATGATCTTGCTAATTTAAGTTAGTTTAAGCTGATTTAAACTAAAACCTATTTGACTAGAACTTAAATATTATGCAAAATGATAAAATTATAGGATCTTAAACTAGGTGATCCATTCGAACAAGCTAAAGTAGCTTTATTTAGGTTTAGCTATCGTGGATTCTTTGTGTGTTTAATTTGGCTTTGCATAATTGATGCTTAAGTGATGAAATCTAGATGAATTAAGTTGAGTTGAATTTGGCTAAGCTAAGCTGATTTGAACTAAAACCTACTTGACAAGAACTTAAAATAATACGCAAAATGATAAAATTATAGGATCTTAAACTAGGTGATCCATTCGAACAAGCTAGCGTAGCTTCGTTTAAGTTTAGCTATGGTGGATTCTTAGTGTGTTTAATTAGGCTTTGCATAATTGATGCTTAAGTGATGAAATCTAGATGAATTAAGTTGAGCTGAATTTGGCTACGCTGAAATTTGTGCTTAATTGAATGAATTTAAAAGCTTATTTGTTCAATTGATGAGCTTAAATGATTGAAAGCTTGTTGATTGAACTGAATCCAAGCTTGTTTTCTTGTGCCTAATTGTTAAATGATGAGAATTTAATGATAATTAATGACTAGATGAGCATGGATGATTTGGCTATAAGTTATTTTGTGGTGAAAATATGTTTATGGATGATAAGCTGTTAGAACCATAGGTTAGTATCCTATGCATTTGATAAAATGCATGATATGGTGCTTAAGTTCAGTAAAACCCTTGTTTTCTCAAAGATACCCTAAGGATAGGCTTTTTACTTTATCAATAGGTGAATCAAAGTTTGGTTTTGTTCAATAAGCTTTTTTTAAAAGTAACATGGGGATATTAAATAAAATTACTTGAATTAAAGCTGATTTTGGGCAAATAAAAATATTTTTAAGCATTAAAACATGTTTTGTTAGGTTTAAGACTTGGAAAGCCTTAGTGTGAGTTTTTAGAGGATGCTTAGGTGAATTTAATTATGTTGTTTAGTGTCACTTGGCTATTGGTTACAGCATACGAATGGCATTGTGTGCCATTCACTTCCTAGGAATAAACAACAATGAATAAAATTGATAAAAGTAAAGACATTTGCATGACTTCGGAGCATATTGCTAATGTCGTAAAACGTAGTTCTATGTCTTCACTCTTAGGATTCTTTGTTGTTTTCTCATTGTAAACAACCTATTTTGTTCGGGCCAACATTTAGAGTACTAGAAGTCATCGTCCAAGGTACCATTGAGGCCATTCATATAAGCTTGTTTCTAATCTTCATCATTCCTAGCTAAGGTACGGCCATAAATTATTTCATTTAAGACCAAGCATTGTAAAAAATATACATCAGATAAAATAGAGCCTATTTATATATTTAATTATTTTATTTGAGCCCAATTTATTTAATTATATTGGGTCATAAATTATGTAATTTAAGACCAAGTCTTATAAAAATACGTTAGGTAAAATAGAGCCCATGTGCATATTTACTTAGGTCATTTAGGCCTATTTTTTTAATTATATTTGGTCATAAATTATTTAATTTAAGACCAAGCATTATAAAAAATATCTATTAAATGAAATAGAGCCTACATATATATTTAATTAGTTTATTTGGTCCTATTTTATTAAATCATATTGGGTCATAAATTATTTAATTTAAGATTAAGTCTTATACAGAATATACATTAAGTAAAAGAGAGGCCAAATGCATGTTTAATTATTTTAGTTATGCCAATTTTATTTAATTGTATTAGGTTATCTTTTCAAATATTTTGAAATTCTTCATGGGCCTTACTAAAATTATTTTGATCTAATGTGTCCACTATTTGAATTAATTTTGGGCCTCTTAGGTTAGGTTAATGATTTTTTAAAGGATCTAATTAAGCTTAATTGTAGGGTATTTCATGGCGAAAATTGATATTCAAGGAATATTTTGGAACTTTGGTGGCTAATTGGTACTCAAGTATTAGTACTTTGACTAATTAAAAACTGAAAGCATACTCTAGTATGCCATGACTCATTATTTTTTAATAAACAAAAGGCAAAAGTATTCCTTTGCCCTAAAATGGTGTTGGCCAATTGGCCTCTTATAAAGTAAAAATGTTGGCTTTCATAAAAGAAAAAAGCTCCAATTTTCCCTTTTTGGCTGCCAGCCCTAGATAAAAAATATTTTAGTATAAAAAAAACTTCATAGCAATCGAAAAAAATTGAGAGCAAGCTAAGGCAAGCATGGAGACATGACACTAACAAGGAGAACAAGGAGATCAAGCAAGCTTTGAGGTTATTTTGTGGTATATTTCTTCCACTTGTTTTCACATTTGTTGCTTTCTTATTTTATTTCTTATGCCATTTTAGCATGCCTTTTAATGATAACTATGAACCTTGTAGGATTCATGCATTTCTTTGATCCTGTTTAATGTGGTTGTGTGATTAAGGAGTTATGTGGCATTTTGTTGACTAAAAATCATGTTTCTTGCTCCATTTCCATTCGGCCGACTTGTATTTCATCTTGATATTTTTGCTTCACCTCATGCTTTGATTTATGGTGCTAAATATCTAGTGTTGCATGACCAAATTTTGTTTCTGTTGTTACTTATGTGTCTTAGTCACCGAATGCTTGTTAAAATGCCATATTATATGCACCTAACTATGCATTGAGTGTTTGATATCATGCTTACTTATTTAGTCCAAAATGTTTGTGATAATGTTTGTTTGGAGTGGGCTGAAATCTAATGGTGTAAAACACCCCATACTAACCTCAATTAATGGGGATTAGCATGGATTTAATGTTTTAATATTTTGGTTCTCCAATCTTGGGGATATGTGAAGTATAAATGTTTAGGATCATGGCCTTGTTAGGCCAAATAAATTCTATTTTTAATCAAAAATTAAAAATGTTTTCAAGTGCGTAATTTGAGTCTTGTTTCGAGCCTATCATTAACATTGGTGTGGATAGTGGGCAGTTTAGTGGCCTATTCTATAGGAGCTAGATTTGTCTGTTACTTCATTGCCATGGACTTTTGGGATTAGACATTTGCATTTTCTATGCTTTATCATGTGAGCATAAAAGCCTTAATCCAAAGTTTTTGATACTAGTAGTAGAATAGCCCTTATTAAAAATTATTTTGGGATGCCAAATGATATTTTTGAAATTTTCTAGCATTTTTCCTAGAAAGGGCTTTGAATTACCTTTACAACGATGCCTCATCTACCATTGTATCATTCCAAACATGAGAGTTATGATTTTTTAAATCTTCACTGTTTAGAACACCTAGAATCAGCAATTTACATTTTTTCTGGGTAATTTTCGCCCATCAAATTATTTTTCTGGATTTTTAAATATGTTTCCAAAAAGATTATAAAATTCCCTTTTGAAAAAGGTATTGTTTGCAATTTAACAATTCCAAATCAGTTCGAGACAATTTTTCAAAGTTCACTGCTCCCTTTTTTTGGCAATTACTATCAATACTAACTCAGACTCAGATTCAAAAATTAATTCTACCAAGAAAGCGATTTTTTAGGATTTTAAATAATTTTTCATTAATCTTTATTGAGCTACATTTCCAATGATACTCGTTTGTCACTAGAAACCACTGGATCAAATGGTAATAATTTCAGGAAGATGGATAGTGTAATGCTATTCCCCCGTTTTTCCTGAACTTAGGAAAATTACTTGGATTTTCCTAAGCCAACATTTCTAGTCATTTGAATAACTCGAAACATATCCAATGATTTTCCCCATGGAGTCATGACTCATGATATAAGTCCCTTTAGGCTCGGATCAAAATTGAAAATTGTTTTCAAACTTAATTTCAAATTCCTATTTAAAATGTCTTTCGATTTAAAATTTATTTTCTTTAAAAATCCCAAAACTTTGATTTTCAAAAATCATTCAAATTTTTTCTTTTCGAGAGGATACTCCTACCCCACTTTTTTAAGGGGATTTTCCAACCTATTTTCTCCCAGATGATACTCCAACCACGCTTTTCAAAAATACATAAAAATCTATGTTTTCTTTTCCCCAAGCATCTCGAGACCATTTATCAACCTTTTTACGCCTAAGATGGCTTTTGAATTTAAACACATCTCAAAATTGTTAATTCGGTTATTCCTCAATAACCAAGATCAAAGACGAGATACATCCTAACTATCCTTCCTTTTTGTTGCCATATGTTAATCTTTAATGCAACTTTTATTATATTCCTTTATATCTTACTAATCCGTTTCTTTTCTTGATGGTGACGTGCACTCATGTTTTCAAAAAAAAAAAAAATCAAATTTTATTAAACCTGAAGCAATGCTTTGCCTCAATATCCCTCCAGTGCTTGACATATAGTATTTTTTTTAAATCAATCCGGATCTCATTTTACCTAATCCTTTATGTTTCTCTTCTTTTTTGGGTTGCATAAAAGATATTAATCCAACTTTATCAAGAAACCCATATTTAATATTTAAAAAATTGCATTCATAAAATGTGGATTATACATAAATGATGACCATATAAAAAAATTAAGGAAAATCGGGACTTTGATAATTTATGGCTAAATGGTACCAATTTTGGGCGTCGTAGGGGTGCTAATCCTTTCCTATGAATAATAGACTCCTAAAACCTTAAAAATGAACCATGGTATATATAGTCCGTAAAATCAGTGTTGCAAGTTTTGTAACTCAAAATCATCGATTTTAATATGTATCCAATCATACCTAGCCTAATATGGTCGGTGGAGACTCTGAGTCATGGCCATTTCGTAATGGGCATCCAAGATTGGTTGGATGAGCGATTCATCTAATAGTCCTACCTTCAATTTTCACCTTATCATGCTTAATTCAAAACCTGATCAAGGGATGATTTAACAATGAGCCTCACCTCTCTTTTGTTTTTAATTCATAGCACTTTACATGAAAATGATGGCACATCGTGATAGCTTGGCTACTCCATTAGAGATCCTTTTAGAGAGTTAGGCTTGCAACTACCTAAATTTTATCATGATTCTTGTTTTCTCTTGATTTGAGTTGTTATTTCTTTGTAATCCCTTTTTTTATCTGCATTGTACATGATATTTTTTTTGCATGTGTTTTTGTGCTTCTCGTGATTGTTAGGGTTCTCTTCTACCTTCCAAAAAATAAAAGAAGAAAAGGATACAACAATTCCTTTAAAATGGTAGTAAGGAGTAAATAAAAATACTTGATTGTTTCCCTGACACATACTGCACACTCACATCCATTAGACTCTCGGTCATTTTTTCTTGGAGAGAGAATAACTACTTTATTAGGTGGAAGTGAACTATTGTCCTCTGTGGTATCTTTTCCTTACCCGTGGGCTAACGATATCTTCTAGGGTGTAAAGTACCTATGCTCCCATGGTATTCATTTTATCTGAATGGGCATAGTAAAATACAACAAATTGAACCTATTCCACTAGGCCTGCGATAGGCCTAGGATCGAGTTGCCTCAGCTATCCCTATAAGACAAAAGAGCAATTTAGGAACCTTTTAGAGTCAACTTAAATCCATATAGTCAGCCATAAGAGCCAAACCATGTCAGGCCATACCAAAGTGCTACTAGATCAACCCAAGGAATAAGACACTCAGGGAAACACTTCTAACCTATTACTTTTTTTTTATCATTTCTCTGTAGCATAAGTGATGATGAATGAACATCGTCACTAATGCTTTCTCTCTTTCCTGAATTATGCCATCTATTTTAATAATTCTATCGAGGCATGTTGTTACGTTGTCTGACCTATGGCTAATGCCTTTTTTCCTTTCACAAGAGATAACATTCGAATATTATCACTTAGCATCCTTTTCGAGGCCGGTATCTCCTCTTAGGGAACAAAACTCACCTGAGTAAATTGTAACGCTATCTAATCGATGGCTTAATGCCTGCCAAATACTAGATGATGATGCGTGAACATCATTGCCTAGATCAGTGGTAGTATCTTAAGAGGCACTATGTCATCTTATTACAAATAAACCTAAATTGAATGCTCCATCGTGTTGTTCAATTAAAAGCTTGACCTTGGCCTATTACTAACTAGTGACAGGTGAACTGTCACTCTCTCAAGTGTTAATTTCCACCCAATCAGACATTGTTGGGACACTTTCAACCTAGACACACTATTATTCTATCCACGTTAATCTAGATTTTGGTTGGTAAGCAACACTACCTGTGGCCTTCTATGTTCACCCCAAGGCATCATTGCACCTATTATTGAGGCAATTTCTATGATTTATTTTTGTTTCCTCCTTTCATTTTTAGCAATTATCCTTTCATCTTTCACTGCTTTATTGTTTCTTATGTTTATGTCACATGCATCATTTCTTGCATTAAACATGTAGAGAAAATTGATTGGGGCAATGGTGAATGAACACTATAATGCCTAGGCTTGGGGCATAATTCATCCATTCGTATGGACCGTATCCTTAAAGTGTCACACTAGACATGAGGATGGTGCATTTCATGCAATCCATGTGTAACTACTCATATGTTTGTAATCATAAGGGTAAATCTCGATGACAACATTTTCATGTTCATATCATCTTTTCATACTCACATTATCATCCTTATCGCACTCACTTGCATACATGCATGCATGCATCCTTTTATGACACGAACCTAGAGGGTAAAGTGACAGTCTTTATTAATGCAAGAATTTCTCTAAGGAAGCTCCACTAATCTTTTAAGAGGTATTACGATAAACTAAAGCCACTGATCATGGAGAAAAATCATCAAGATAGAATCAAATGACTAGAACTTCTATACTAGGAGGCCCAAGAGCAAATGCTACATAAAAATAAGGAATTGTAGGTCCAAGTAGTTGAGTTGAGGAAACTATTGTTAGCTTCAATGAAGGCAAAAGGGCTAGTATAGTTAATATCGAGAAAGAATCAGCAAATCCCAAAGCTTAGCCTCTATTACCATTGGAGTGACACCCATCCAAGAAAAATTATTCCAAGAACAGCTACCCCGAAAAGCACCAATCCTACCTGCCTAGCCATTGACCTATACAAACCTAGTGACTAAACCTTTTTGGTCTAGGGATGTCATCATGTGAATACGGGTTCATCACCTACAAACCCTTTATTCTCGAACTTCAATGAATAGGTAGAACAAAAAAAAGGCAGTTGGTTCAAAATCTGTAAAGGTTGCTAAAAGTGAAACAAAAGTACATGTTGTTGGAGAAGTGCCTTAGGGTTGTAGAGAGAAGTGACAAGTTTGGATTTATAGATGCCAAATCTCTAGGTTTAGTCTTCGACCTCATTATTCCACCCAAGTTTAAGGTACACGAGTTTGAAAAGTATAATGGGACCATAAATCTTACCACCTATATTTAGATATATTGCCATAAAATGGCTATATATTAGGAGAATGAAAAACTCTTGATTCACTATTTCTAAGATAGTTTGACTAGGGCAGCTGCTAGTGGTACAACAAACTAGAAAAAAATAAAGATCTAAGCATAGGCTAGCTTTGCTATGGCCTTTTTGGACCAATATAAGTACGTCTCTAATTGGGCATCAGATTTCTCTAAAAAAATGGAGAAAAAACCCAGCAAGATATTCAGGCAATATGCTCAAAAGATGGAGAAAGAGGTGGCACAAGTATAGTTACCACTAAATGGGAGAGAAAATGGTCACGTATTTTATGGAGATATTGCATACCGTTTTTAGGGAATGCCATAAGGAATTTTACTAATATGGTCATATCAGGGAAATTATCAAAAATGCATTTAAGACAAGAAAACTTGGACAAGGCGAGACACTTGACGTTAAAGGGAAAAAGTGCCATCAGATGAAAGAAACGAGGTCTAAGCCTTAATTCATGGTAGGCAACCGATAAAGAGTTACATCATCCATATGCTACGAGTCAAATGGTCCATCCTACTACGATGACATTGCATCAAATCTTTACTCAAGTTTTTACCCCTAGGCATACTTTCCAATGCATAGCTCAATGCCCACAACTTTAATCGGGTTCGTCCAACAACCAAAAAAGACTTAGGAATAATTAGAAAAGACAAAGGGGCATCAGAGATAAGACATCTATAAAGTCAATCCCAATTTCATACAGAGAGTTACTTATCTGACTCATTCAAGATCAATTGATCTCACCAATTTACTTTGAGCCTATAAAGCCATTAAACCTAGAGGGCCATGACACCACTATTGCTTACAGCTACGTATAGGTCATTCCATAAAAAATGTATGGCTCTAAAAAAATGCAAGAGTTAATTAAAAGGGGACAGTTAGATCTTGATCAATTGTAAGAGTGAAACATGATGTGTAGACCTAAGATAATAGGGGCATTCCAATTTAGTTTGCTTAATGGAAAAGCTTTTGTCTTTAAATTATCACTTTCATGAAATTAACATGTCTTGAACTTTGAATTATATGTTTAATGAAAGCATATGGTTGTTTGCATTTTTTATCTCTCTTCAAGTTTTTCCAAGTGTAAAATTAACTCATTGAAAGACCCAATACTTCAGGGAATCAATCCTAAACCATGTACACAATCACACTAAAACCATTAAATAGACAAAAGCTCTGGCTTAGGCTAAGAGCTATAAAGACTAATCCTTCAAAACTTCTATACTTCTTTAGAAATCAAACAAATGCAATATTCCTTTTTAAAAATCCCATCGACAATAATTTCACATGTATTAGGATTGTGCCAAAAACATCCATCTTCTTCTTAACAAACTAAAACCTAAGCTACCAAGCCATACCCGGATAGTTTTTTTGGGCAATAATACCAAACTACCCTATGTACCCACCAGAACCTTTCAACCATGTCTCTCACTTCTATTCTAACACCTTTAACCTAGTTCCTCAAGAGCCTTTCTCAATATATGCCTTGGGTCCTGCCGTGACCTTTTATCCCTAATTTTCCCTTTTCGATGCCTTTAGACCATACACTAAAAACCTTTCTGAAGGCATGCCTTGGGTCCCACCATGACCCCTTGTCTTTTATTCTCCCTTTTCATTTTGATACCTCTAGACCATTTACAAATGCCTTTTTCGAGGCATGTCTTGTATGCCACCATGGTCCCTATCCCTAGTTTTTCCTTATCACTTCAATGTCTAAAACCAAATCCCTTATCAATGCAAAATCTCAAGGATCAAACACAGAATATTCCTTACCACTAAACCTCAATATAACATGATTCCCCATTAGTTCCAAACTAAAATGGGGCATGCCCAAGCATATGGAGTAAAAAGGAGAATTAAGGCATGTGTTAAAAAAAAGAGAGAAAATGGCAATTGAATGTGACATTATGTGATTAAGGGGTTTAAAATTTCTTCAAAGGAACTTTATTTGGAAAATGATTATTTAGTTCAGAAAGTCATGTTTGAGATGAAAAATAGACATATTTCATCATCCTTTCACAAGTTAGAAAATTTCTCCCATTGCTTCCCCTTTTGAGCCTATCAAATTCATTCTATCAAAACCCTGAGGATCACCTTTTAAATTGAGGGCAAAGAGAAAACCTTTCTAAAAGACATTGGGGTAGATATCCTTTTCTATAATTGTGAAGCTGATCGACATCAAGGGACAAGTATGAATGCACCAAGTTTCCAAAATCCAAGATTCCCTTAGAAAAAGAGGCAAAAAAAGAAAAAACAAAAACATAAAATGAAAAAAAATAAAAAGAAAAATCTAAAAGAGCAAAAGTAAAATCAAGAACGAGGGAATTGAATATCAAGAAATAAGGACATCCTAAAAGCAAAAAGGATGAATACCTCATGAAAAGAAATGATTCTTGATCCAACCAACATTATACATTTAATTTAGGCCTTATACCCTTTTTTCAGAACATGAAACCCTGGCCTACAGTCTTTGAAAGTCAATTTTGATCAAGAATGGCCATGTGAAATTGATGTACCCATTCTTTAGGAAACTATTTTTTTAACATATTTTGAGCCTTTTTGAGAAGCATGATGATGCGCTCAACCGAGGAAAGAATAAAAAATGGAAAGATTAAGTTCTAGGATGAAAACTTAAAAATGAGTAATTTAGTACAAAATAGAGAATTTTCAGTGCCACTCACAGCAATACTAAGATTTTGCTAAGAAAACCATCATTCCAAAATAATCTAAAGACATTTATATATCCCTAAACAGCTTAAACTGGTATTCTTAGAAGGACCCACTCTTTGAACTAAATCCTTGCCTTTCCAAATCAACCTTATAACCTTGAACTCGTCATGGCCAATCTTAGTGCTGGTTGAAGCTTTAACAATAGGAGGCTTAAAAGAATCCTAAATTTGTTTGGTTTCCTATGAATTCATGTTCTATAAGGACTAGTCCATTCGTGAGCTTACAAGAATAGAGAAACCATTTTAGCAGCCCTAGAACTTTTTTGAACTAATCAAAATGCTATTTAGTCACTTTAATCTAACTACCATTTTTTAACCATATATCATCAATCTTCGAAAGACCTAAACATCATGCTACTTTAAGAGTTTTTATTAAATAAACATTCTAAACAAAGAAAGATAAAAGTTTTTGTAAACATGGGGCAAAGCTGAGATTAGAATGCCTCTTAATTTAAAAAGAAAAACCATTAAGAAAGGTCAAGCTAGATTCCAAAAAAGAAAGAGAGTGAACTTTTTATAAACCCGACCTCTACACCCTTCACCAACATGCATAACATCAGGCATCACCCATGTGCATATGCATCATTTACATAGGCATTCAATCATCACTCACTAGCACATACTTCACTTCAAGTATAGTTAGATCATTACTGACTCTAGCATTTGCATTGTTTTCCTTATATTTGGATAATGACTAGCTTTAATGTTTGCATTGACAAATGTCATACATCTACCCTAATCATCACCCATCTGGACCCACATCACATATATTCACCTTTATCTTTACATATTAATGCTCATGGACTTTTAAGTTTATGTGCAAATTCACTTACCTATAACCACACTCACATGCATTTTCATTCACTGTACCTATATTTACGTGCATTCACATTCATTTGCACCCACATGCATCCTCTTTCTATCTAGTTGTAAACAACCAAAGTCATGTCAAATACATTCTTGATAAATGCATTCATTTACATTTGCATTCACACGCATTCCCACTCATAAGTAGTCATTTTGCATTCATATGCATTTTTCTTTATATCCATTCATACCCACAAGCATTGGCACTCAACAACATTCTCATTAATATGTATTCATACTCCTGTGCATTCCTATGCATCTTTATTTGCACCCATATGCATATCTATCTACTTGCTCAAAGCTCATGTGCATTTTCATACTTGAGCATCAATATTCATGTGCATTCCCACTCATATCCAATAGCATTTAGGGGTACTCATGTTTATAGTATTCACACTTACCTGTATTCATATTTTTTTACATTCGCATCCATGAACACTCGCTATGTTACCTCACATGCATGTGCATCATTCCATGTGCATAGGCATCCTGAAAAAAGTGGAAGCATCTCTATAAACTTACTTATTACATCTCATAAGATGACATTTGTCCCTTGGCATGATACCATGGCATACATCACATTTTTTTTCTTAAGAATATAAACCAAAAAACTTTTAAAGCCTTTCTTAAGGACATGTCATTAAAAACTTTTAGAGTCTCTCTTGATGATATTTTAAAAATTTCTAAAGCCTTTCTTAAGGATGTTTTCACCAAGAAAACTTTCAAAGCCTCTCTTGAGGACATTTCATTAAAAACTTTTAGAGCCTCTCTTGAGGATGTTTTAAAAATTTCCAAAACCACTCTTAAGGATGTTTTCACCAAAAACAACCTCTAATGCCTCTCTAGAGGACATTTTATTAGAAACTTTTAGAGCCTGTCTTGAGGATATTTCAAAAAGTTTCCAAATTGTTTCCTAAAGACATTTCATTGAAATCCTCTAAAGCCTCTCTTGAGGACATTTACATCAAGACTTTTCATGCCTCTTTTGAGAACATTTCATTAAAAAAAAACCTTTAGAGCCTCTCTTGAGGACATTTTATCCAAAGCTTCTCTTGAGGATATTTCATGCAAAGCCTCTCTTTAGGATATTCTTTCAATCAATTCAATGATTTCATGTAAAGCTTCTCTTTAGGATATCTTTTCAATTAATTTAGGGCCTTTCTCAAGGAAGTTTCAATCAGGATATTATTCAAACCTCTCCCATGTACTTACCTTAGTCCACAAAGAGTTGGACGCCTACCTATCTCAATTCAAAAAGCACTGGACACTTACCTACCTCTGTCTATAAAGAGCTACACACCTACTTACCTCAGCCCATAAAGAGTAGGATGCCTACCCACCTCAGTCCATAAAGAGCTAGATGCATACCTCTCTCAATCCACAAAAAGCTGAATGCTTATCTAGTTAAAGCCCATACTAGCTGGCGTTTGTCTGAGGGGTCAAACCTAAAAAACTATAAACCTAGTAGAGAGGTTACTTCAATGGCATGGACTTCAGGGATTAGACATTCGTAGTCTGACGCTCTAGCATATGAGCATAAAAGCCTTAATCCAAAGAAACCTCTATTTCAGTACTAACAGCATAGTGGCCCCTATTATTTTTGAGCTTTAAATGATTTTTTTTTTGGAATTTCTTAGCATTTTTCATGGAAAAGGCTTTGAATTAATTTTACAACTCTACCTCATTTGCCTTCAGATCATTCCGACATTAGAGTTATGATTTTTCAAATCTTTGTTGTCGAAAACCCCTAGAATCAATGATTCACATTCTGTTTAGGTAAGTTTCACCCATCAAATGATTTTTCTAGATTTTTTCAATATTTTTCCTAAAAAGGTTGATGAAATCGCCTTTTTAGAAAAGTATCATTTGTAATTTAATAATTTTGAATAAATCCAAAATGATTTTTCAAAGTTCACTATTCTCTTTTCCTAGCACTTGCTATTAGTATTGACTCAGACTCAAATTCAAAATTAATTCCACCTAGAAAGCAATTTTTTAGGATTTTTTGAATATTGTTATATTAATCCTTATCACGCTATCTTTCCAAAAGTACCTTGTTTGCCATTAGAAACTATTGGATCAAACTAAAATAAATTTGGGAAATGGATAGTGCGATGCTATCCCCTATTTTTACTAAAATTAGGAAAATTATTTGGATTTTTCTGAACAACATTTGTAGTCATTCAAATGACTTGAAATATATTCAGTGATTTTCCCATATAGTCATGATTTATGGCGTAGGTCCTTTTAGGCTTAAATCAAAACTCAAAATTGCTTTCAAGCTTAATTTCTATTTCTTATTTAAAATTTATTTTCTTCAAAAATCTTAAAAACTATGATTTTTAAAATCACTCAAATTCTTTTTGAAGGGATACTCTAACTCCTCATTTTGAGGGGATTTTCCAACTTAATTTTCTTCGAGGGGATACTCCTACCCTATTTTCTAAAAATACATAAAAAATCTAAGTTTTACTTTCCTCGACCATCCTTGGACCTTTTATCAAGCTTTTTATGCCTAAGATAGCCTTCGAATCTAAACACGTCTCAAAATTGTCAATTTGATTATTTCTCAATAACTGAGGTCAGTTACAAAATACATCCTGACTATCCCTTCTTTATGTTTCCATGTGTTCATCTTTAATGCAACTTTTATTATATTCCTTTATATCTTTCTAACCATTTCTCTTGTTGATGTTGACTTCCATACATGTTTTCAAAAGAAATTTAATTTTATTAAATCCAAGGCAATATTCTACGTTAGTATCCTTCTAGTGCTTGACATACAGTATCCTTTTCTAAATCAATTCAGATTTTATTTTTTCGAATCCTTTATATTTTTTCCTCCCTTTGGGTTGCGTAGAAAGATATTAATTGAACTTTTATCCAGAAACCTATAATTTAATATTTAAAAGTTTGCATTCATAAAAAAAGGATTATATATAAATAATGACCATATAAAAAATTAAGACCTTGATAATTTATGGCTAGATAGAACCAATTTTAGGCATCGTTAGGGTGCTAGTCTTTTCCACGCTAACCGACTCTCGGACCCTTAAAAATGAACTCTAGTATAGACAATCCATAAAATCAATGTTGTGAGTTTTGTAACTCAAAATCACCGATTTTAATAGGTATCCAATCATGCCTAGCCCAAAATGGTTGGTGGCGAGTCTAAGTTATGGCCATTTCATAATGGACATCCAAGATCGGTTGGATGAGCAATTCATCTGATGGTATTTCCTTTAATTTTCACCCTATCATGCCTAATTCGAGTCCCAATCAAGGGAAGATCCAAAGGTGAGCCTCACCACCCTTTTGTTTTTAAATTGTTGCATGTTACATAAAAAGGGTGGCACATTGCGACACTTAGACATGACATTTATAGAGTCTATTGAGCTCATTGTTGGACATTTGAATGTCCAAAAATGTGTTTTTAAAATATGACAAAAGGCTTCATGATTACAAGTTTCATGAGAGCTACTATTGTAATACAGCACTATAGTCTTAGAAAAAAAGATATATTTTGATTATGTTATAGATCTAGGGAATTTTTGTTAGTATTTTTCCTATAATCCTCATTGATTGGGCTAGAAAATTTTGTTTTGAAATATTCAATTTAGTGATCAAAAGAATATAGAAAAATTTTGGAACCTATATTATTTGCACTACTTTATTTTAGCATCTTATTAGTATTATGAACTATTTTTGATAAGAATAGTCATTTTCTGTACTTTTCTCATATTTTTAGATAACATTACAATGAATAAGATTTTAAGGATGTATGGCTCATCCAGTGGTTATTTTGGATGACTTGGGAAGAAAATCTAGAAGGTAGGCTATTTGTACATGTTTTCCGATATAGTAGCATCCAATTAAAAAATTTATGTGATTGCCAAAATGGTTTTTTGGCCTTTTCTTAAATATTTTTAGGTTGAAGTATTGTGAGTTAAAAGCCATAGAATATAGTTTGGTGATTTAATGTGATAAGAATAATCTAAAATAAATTCGAAGAGTTTGTAAGTTCAAATCTATCTATATTTTGATTTTCTCCAAATTTGGTGTCTATTACTCTGAGGCATATAGATGCCCCAGAATTGATTCTGAAAGTCATGATTAGCATGTCAATGGGTCTGGGAGTGTCCTATAGAAAGTCCCTAGTGACTTACACTAAGACTTCTAAGTTGAATTAAATAAAGTTGATTTTTCATATTATCTTCAAAATTATGATTTCTTTAATTTTGTCCAAGTGAACTATTTTCGTGATTTCATTTAAATGGAGTCAAAATTGATAAGAAAATTGAAAATGGAGTTAATTATTGAGTACTTTTGGAGTCAAATGTTTTTGTGGAATTTTTCATTTATAAACAATTTTAGTTTCAAATTAGTTATGGGGGATTATAATTGAACACATATAATTGAAACCATGAAGAGCAAATTTGGATACATGTGATTAGTCAGTACAAATTAATGGGCATCAGAGAGGGATTGAGTCCTTACTTATGGTGTAACTGACTCAGGAGCTTAACTTTATTGATCTTTGGTACATGTAGAACACAAAATCATTCATTTTAGAGTTTCGTAACTCTTTAGTGGATGGTTTTAATAGGTAACCGATCACACCTATAGCTAAAATAGATTGATGGCAACTCTTTAACCCAGTTACTCTCGTATTTCGATATGGGAGCTTCAGGCAAGTGATATCGACTGGGACCCTATGATAATTCGAAGTGTTGTCGGCTCTGGTATATTAAGGTTCGTATCTCGATATATTATGACACATTTCATATATGATTTTAAACTTAAAATAGCCTACCAACATGAACATATGTAAGTACACTAACATGTATAGTAAGATTGCCATAATCATCATAGTTTCATGAGAAGTGCTTGAACATGGTAATGGTGACAAAATATGCATGGAAAAAACATAAAATGCAAGTATCATACATGGAATAACATAAAAGCAGCATGAAGAGTAAAAATAAAGTTACACCATGAAGAAAACTTGAAGAAAATCTCATAAAAACTAGAACTGGGCATAGAGCATTTGGAAAACAAGTTTTCTTAATGGAAAGATTTTTTTTTTATGAAACTTTAAACCAAAATCATCAAATTAAACAAAAAAACATCTTTAAAGATCATTACTCAAGATTTAGCCATAAATTTGGTTTAGCATCCTTGGCTCAAATCATTACCTAAGCATGGCTTAAAATCATCAGGCTTTTAGTAAGAAGAAGAGAAGATGTAAAGTGATAATAGAAAATGAAGGGAAAACAACCTTAATGGTAAAGCTTGAAGAAAATCCACTTTTCTTTTTCTTTTTCTTCTCATTTTCCTTTTTTTTCCTTTTTTTTTAGTTTCTACTCATGCTTAGTTGAGAACCGACTCTTTCCCTTATTTTGAATGCCTTAAGGTTGTAAAACTTGCCTTTACTGATCACATCTCATCCCTACGCACTACTCTCTATTTCTTAACAACATATTTTTACTTGCTTGCTAGCAATCTCTCTACAAAGCTAAGTGGTTTGATCAAGGGCTAAAACCCTTTTAAATGTAACATGATTTTAGTTGAACATGGTTGACAATGTCAGCTACATGCCCTTAAAGAGAACCCCTACTCCAAATGGCCACATCTTGGCTTCATGCAAGAAAGAACTTATTAGATATTTTAGTGGTAAATAAAAACAAGAGGGGCTAAATTGATTTCTAAAAACTTTAGCAAATTAAAACTTTGATAAATAAGTTTAAGAAATCTAAGCTATATACTTTGGAGAGCAATGTTAATGAATAAATAAAAGCAATTAAAGAGCTAGGGAAGAAGAAGTAAACTCAATAATTTAGAAAAGTTTAACCTTAATTCCTGTATCTTCTACCTTTGGCTCACTTGCTTCGAATTTTCCTAATTCACTAATTTAAATTATATACCTTTACACTCCCTATCTTTTATGGCTAAGATAGAACCTTCTCTACTTTCCAATGGCTAAGTAAAAACCCTATTTTTACAAAGATTTTGATATAAACAATGAAACCTCTAAGGACTAAGCATTTGCAAGAGTTTAACCATAAAAATGATAATTTTAAAGCGACAAATCCAAGAATGGATAGGAAGAATTAATCCTATACACGAAGAACTACTTTAAAAATGAAAAAGATGAAAAATATGATTTGAATCTTAATCTCTTAGTTCATCATCTTGTTCGAGGTGTTAGAGAGGCTTATTTATAACCTTAATCATGAATATAGTAGTTAGGATTGGTTGGTGGAGTAATATAGCCATTAAAGGCTTCATTTGAGTGATTCCTGTTTATTTCACCAGATTGTATCAATATAGTATTTTGGTGTTAATACATTATGTTGGTATCGATACACTACCTTCATTGGTACAAAATATGACCGTTACAACCCATTATATCCATATATTTTAGAATGTATTGATACATTTTGGGATGTATCGATACATGAACAATGATGTATTGATACATGAATCGTGATTTCTACATCCCAAAGTTATTTAGCTATTGCCAAGCATTGTATTAATACAAACACTTAAGGTATTGATACATTTGTACAAAAATCATCTAAGGGGTTTTCATGGCTTTAAAACTTATAAAACTTTTCCCAAAAATGTTTTATACCAAAGTAAGCATTAAAAATACATTTTTGAGTGCTTAAAGGAGTTAAAATAAATTCTAGTATTTTTCAAAATGTTTTTAAATAATTCATGGAAAAATACTAACTTGAAAATATTTAAACACAGCTAATTAAGCTTAAGTTTTAGTTATATCAAAACTAGATTAATTCAAAGCTAATATAGCTAATGGAGTTTTTAAGTCTAACCTAAAATAGCATCTTATTGAATCTTAGCTGTACTAGACTCTAAATGGTTAGGAAACAACCAGACTAGATGCCATTTAGTTCCCAAGCATGATTAAAGCATTAATCTCGTTCATCTTAAGCTCATTCATGCTTTAATGGCTTAATCCATATGGATGGTTCTCTACTATGTTTCAATGTAAAAATGTTTGTGAAGGACCTCTTGTATGGTTATGACATGTTCCAAGACCATTAGAAAAAAGAAATGAAGGAAAATTTGGGTGAAAAGGCTTCTTTGTAGTGAAAAATTTTATACAGTATCGGTACATTGGTGTTTATATCGATACAAATGTTTCTAGAACCAAAAATCCATGAAGAACATGGCATTGTATTAATACAATATGGCCTTATATCGATACAATAAGCATTGTTTAGATACAATATGGCGTTGTATCAATATAATGCATGTTCTAATCTTGAAATGACTAAAACACGATGATGTATCATACATAATGAAATATATCAATACATCTTCGTGAATTTCATGAAAATGACTTTTCTTACATTTTTTTAATATGGTCCCTAGGCATTTCAAACCTTCCCCAAAAAATTTTCAATCTAGCAATGACTTTTAATTAAATCTTGAAATGTTAAAAATTGATCAGGGAAGAAAGATGGGTGCATTTCATCTAAAAGTCTCCAATTGGGCATGGTTTATTTGAAAGGGGCTCGAAGAAAGTTATGTCTACACTTTTCATGCACCTTTTATGAGAAATTGGTAGAAAACACCTAAAAAAACTTCGTTGATATGGTCATATTGATCGAAATAATCAACACACTATCAAAAGTGGTAAGATATCAGGAGGTGAATTGTTAGAATCCACTAAGAACTCATTGTCAAGAATAAAGAGAAGAAGCAAACACTATAACTTACGATGGTTGGTGAGTCTGAGTTAATTCCAAATCCATACTAGATGCCTAACCTATATTTCCCCGTATAGTCTATCCTAGCACTAACCTAAACTATATCCCCTGACTTCATAATTGGTATACTCTACCGAATATATTCCAATATTCAACATTTTGCTGAATCCTATCTGAAACAATGCCCAAAACACTAAACCAACAACCCCACTAACACTAACTATTAGTAAACTAAACCAAATTGCACCATAAAATTTTAAAATTTTTAAAATAGATCGTATTAGATTGATTTGTCATATATAATAAAACACTATAGTTAATTACTTGAGTTTTAGATCTGTAGATGCTGTCCAAGAATTTCTAGAGTAGATTTGTGTAAAAGCTTCAACAAACTAGCCTTCTCTGTTTTTCTCCAAATCTCGGATGGTAAAGCTTGTGGGCACTTTTTATCTCAATTAACTCCGAATCGTATGGCTTAATTCTCTTTCAAGACCACATTTCACCAACAGGTTTAGAATAACGAGATATTGTGATAAGAAAACCTAATGTGGTGCCAAAGTCAAATCTGAAACCCTAAGCTATTGCCTTTATTTATATCAGGTAATAAGGTAGCCTTAATTTTTAATTTTCAATTAATAAAAATAATTATCTTACCACCTCCTTGAAAACCCTTTTTGGCCTTTTACCCTAGTGTTGGTATAGTCCAAAATTCAACCAAGCCCTAATATACCTAAACATTATTTTGGCCTAATATATTTTAAGGAGTTTAAGCTATTTAATTTTAACACTTAATTTAATTTGATTATACCATTAGTTTTTTTATCCATATAATTTTTTATATCTCCAATTCTAATTCAAAATAAAATCATGGTAATTTTATTTGAATAGAATGATTATGTAATAATTATCAAAATAAAATTAGCTATAGTATAGCAAAATAATTAATTTAATTACAAATTAAAAATAAATAAATAGAATAATTTTTTAATTTATTTAGAATATTATTCATATTTAATTGATAAATAAATATTTAAACAATACTTTATAGATATCAAATTAATTATATAAATAATTAATTTTCCTATATCTATTTAAGTTAAATTAATTCCTGTATTTTCTTCTCATAAATATAATTAATTTAAATTAATAATTCTTTTCTAAATAAATATTTGCTTAGATTAAATAAATATTCTAAATAAATAATACCAAAAATTATTTTCATTATTTACTAAAGAAAATGCCTACACTATTGAAAGGAGTGTATCCGATGCACCACTTCACCATATTAAGAATCTTTCAACTATGGGTATTCTTATCAATAACCATCCCTTAAAGAATTATGTTAAGCCAGTGGAGGGACCAATTGACATATATAGCTACACTTTAATAATTTATGTATTAATTATTCTATACCAAATAAATAATCACATGATTATTGATCGAAGAGTCATAGCACTAAAGATCTAAGATTGCAGTCCCAATTATATACCATATTATGTAAGCTTTATAAATAACCTTTTAGTCCAATAACCATGTCATCTGCGTAATACCTTCATATGATATCTGTGATCAACTTAAGGTTAAAGTCCGTTTTACCTACTTATCTTAAAGTTCCATTATACTCTCTATGTGAAAATAATTGTTCACCACATGTAAACAATTTATCATTTAATATACAAATGATCGAGGCCTCATCCATTTTCACTATCCTGTATAATACCTTTTAAGAAGATAACCGTAACTCTTTATAGGTGTAGACACCTTATTTTGTTCGGGTGTTTTTTAGCAATCTGGAGCACGGACGTGAGAGAGGGTGATGAGGTTAAGAAGGCCTATGGATCATATTAAAGGTAAATGCAAAGATGTGGCATCAAAGGATGTAGTTCAAGGTCTTCAGGGACAAAAGATATGAGAAAATTCACAATTTTGCTTAAATGTATCGATACATGGTTCTCATGTATCGATACAATGCTCCAACGTGCCAAAAATTTGAAATGTCCTCATTTGTATCGATACAACATGTAAATGTATCGATATATAAGCTTATGTATCGATACAGGAGCTCATGTATCGATACTAGGCCATGCCAAGACCAAAACGTGCATTTTGTAAAGAAATGTTTTGATACAATGACTCATAGTATCGATACAATGATTATTGTATTGATACAATGTTCATTGTATCGATACACTCAAGGTTTTTGGACCAAATGTATCGATACATTCTGTAATATATCGATACATACGGGTAGAGGTGGCAAAATGAACCCGAACCCGAAAACCCGCCCGAAAAAACCCGAGCCCGAACCCGAACTGAACCCGATT
>JBBYHL010258852.1:9056-25518 GCA_038381835.1 Adansonia madagascariensis
TATATATATATATATATATACATATCATTATTGTTTTATTTTTAGAGGCCATATCATTATTATTTTTCTTATTTTTTGTGCTTGAAACTAGTCATCGATTTGAACTGCTCACTTGACTTAACTCTAAATAGTCATTTCGTAAACGACCATTTTTATGGAAATATATTTTGGCAAGGTGAGAATGGTTACGTATTAGAGTTCATATTTCTAGGGTTATGAAACCCTACAAAACTAACTCCGAGGTCTGCATTCATACCAGAATCACTTGAAAGGGTCTGGGAGTTGATTAGAATCACGAGTAAGGATTGATCTCTCTCATGATGCCTGGTAATCGATATCTTATTAATCACATATTAAATTAAATTATGATCTTTATTCGTTTTTAATATCTTGTATTTAATTATAATTCTCATACATCAAAATAAAATTTTAAGAAACAAATTTACTATTCTTAATGAGATAATCGAGTTTTTGATATTTTGAAAATCAAAATATCTTTCGTACATTACTGAAAATTTTGAAGAACACAAAAATTTTTATCAGAGGAATACAAAAGGTTTTAAAACTCAAATATCTTCATATCCCATTAGAGAGGCAGAGGAATACAAAATGTTTTATTTTTATAAAATTTAAAAAATTCCAATTTTCTCTCTTTTTAAAAGGATATCTCATTATTAAAATAATCCATAAAACATCTTTCATATACTAGAACAAATTTCACGTATTACTTTAATTTGCAGACATTGCTTTGATTTTTTTTAAAAAAATTGATTTTATAATAAATAATAAATTTTGTCCTAAGACTTGGTTTCGACTACACGTTCGAAACTAGATTCATAGGATTCAGATTTGGTCGAAGAAACCAAAATGTCCTTTAAAGTACCTTTAACATGAAAGTATCCTAGTAACTCTAAGGGACTCAGCTTTAATGCAAAATGTATACCTTTGATATGAAAATATCCTAGTAACCCTAAAGAACTTGATATTATCATGAAAGGATGAACTATTCCTATTGTACACCTTTAATATAGAAGTATATCATTAATCACATAGGACTTAGTTCTAATGTAAAATACTTAAATGTCCTTAAGGTTTGCCTTTGACGCTAAGGTATCCCAATAATCCTAAAAGACTTGATGACTTCATAAATGATGAACCTATTCCTATTATACACCTTCAACCTAGAAGTATTCCGATGACCATATAGGACTTGGTTCTATTATAAATTACTAAAATACCCTTAAGGTTACCTTTGACATATAAGTATCCTTGTACCTTAAAAAGCTCAAAAATTATATAAAATGACAATTATACCCTTCAAGGGCAACTTGGATATAAAAAATGGCCTAAAATGCAAACATTGCTAGTAGATCCCTAAACTTTTCAAAATTACTTTTGATACCCCACTAGAGAACAAAAGGAATATGAAAGGTTTTTATCTTTTTTACACCCATGGAAGGACCAGAGGAATGCTAGAAATATTCCTAAAATATCAAAAATATCCCATTAACCCTAAAATGCAAGGTTTTTCTAAATGGTCCCTAAAATTTGTTACTTTACAAAATAGTCCCTATTTGAAATAAAACACCAATCAAATATCAAATGCATCAAAATAAATGTGGAAAACATACCAAATATCATGAAAAGTGTTTAGCCAAAAACCCTTGGCCTTGGAACAATTCTTTTCACCGTTTTGCAAACAAGTACCTAAACTTTCAAAAATTACAAAAAGGTCCCTAAAAGGTTTAAAATGCATGATATGCATCCAAACATGTTAAAAATGTGTGAACAACACTCCTAAAGGTGCATAGAGCATTCAACCAAGCATGGATGGCCTTGAAAGAAATTTTTTTCAATTTTTGCAATTTGGTCCCTACACTTTCCATATTTGCAAAATAATCTGAAAAATTAAAACATAACAAAATCATCCTTGTTAGTTTTAGCCAATCATGAAATACCTTTCCAAGGCCTTAGAAATTTTAAGAAAATTATTTTTAGGCCCCTGCATGTTTCAAACATTGAAAAATAGTTCAAAATATCACAAAAACAAAAAAAAAAAACCCATCAAAGGTCATTATTATATTCAGCCAGCCCCTAAAGTCAGCCAAAAATAATTATTTTCATCACATAATTTTATGAACATCAATATAAATACATATCTTAATATCTAGCAAGCTTAAATATGCATAAAATCATTGTAAATCATGAACATATCAACATAAATCAACATGAAAATGCTGAAGAAATTAAAATAGCACAAAAATATATTCATAAAAATAACAATATTTCTATCAACAAAAACAAATTATCTTGATGAAAATCAATATAACACTAATAAAAATTAAATATAATAATAAATAAAAAAACTTTATTCATAGCCATCATTCCTGACCTTTCAACATGGATTAAAATCCATGAACATAAGCATGATTTTAGCTTATTAAAAGAAGAATCAAGCATGAAATAAACAAAAATGAAAATTTTTATGAGGAATTCACCTTAAAAAGCTTAAAAACCTAAGAAACCTTAATTTTTTTTTGTGTTTTTTGTTATCAAAAGCCAATGTCTTCTCATGAAAGCTTTCTTCCCTTATTTATAAAGGGAAGAATCATCCAAGGGTAGCAAGAAACCCCCTTAGCCGAATGGCCACATCATTTATTTTATTTTTTAATATTTTGCTTTTTAAAATTTTTCTAGATTTTTTTTAGCATTTTTTATAACCTTTAATTAATATGTTTGTCACTTCGCATATTACATCAACCATGACATCATCATTTTAAAGCTTTGCCTAAAAAAATCTACTTTAAATAATATTTAACTTAATGATAAAATTTAATCCTGATTAAATTAATTCTCATATAATCGAATTATCAAATTTTAAAATTAAAATAACTATGCATAAATTTTTGAAAATGTAGGAATAAATAAAATTATAATTACAAAATATCATAAAAAAAGAATAAATTGAAGTAAAAAGACTAAATTGTAAGAAATCGAAAGTTATAAATTGATAAACTTAATTATGAATTTAATCACGTTAAAAGCCCAATTAAATTTCCAATGAAATTTTTGGATCCAAACAAGAGTTAAATAAAATTTTTGAAGAGAGAATTGTTGTAAAATTAAAATAGGCCCAATTCAGTCTTATTGGAAAATTGATGGAATAATCACAAATGGGCTTATGGGGCTTGTAAAGAATAAAATGGGCTTGGTGGAAAATCAAAAATGGGCTTCAAAAGCTTGTTGGGCTTGTAAAGAAATAAATGGGCTTATTGGGTCCATTAATAAAATATACAAATTTTAAGCCCGTTAAAGAAATTTAGCTCAAAATAATAATAATAATAATAATAATAATAAATTTTTTAATAAAAATTTCAAGTACTGAATTATACAACAATTTTTAAGAAATCTTATGTGCAAGAAAAAGACAATTGAAAATCACAAACTCGTAAAATTTGACAAGAAAAACCTTTATGAAAAAAATTGTTATTTGAAAAAAATGTAAAACTCTTAAAATAAATTGAATTTTTAAAAACCGATTTAATAGGAATTTAATGATAATATTTAAAGAATTTTAAAAATTATAAACTTAAAAAAATCCTATCGAAAAAATTTACAACATAGAAAACTCCATATTTTGAAAACGAAAAAATTTCAAAAATATGTTCAAAATTTAAAAAATGGATTTAATTCAACATAATACTCAAAATATTATTTTATAAAAATAACAAAGACAAAAAGATGAAATCTGAAACAAAATGTACTAGAAAGATTTTACAAGTATGACACTCGCGGTACTGTGAAAAATTCAAATTTAATAAATAAATTTGACAACTTGACATCTCGTGGTATGAAATGCTAATACGGATTTTTTCTAGATATGCTTTATTTTTTAGAGTACATATCAACATAAATACTATGCATGTATAGGTAAAAATATAAGATGGTTAACTTCTCAAATTTTACCAAAAATTCTCACAAAAATTTTTAAAAATGAGAAATTTGACCATGATATCATCTATAAAATTAAATTTCAAAATTTTAAAAGAATATTTTTAAAAGTTAATTTTTACCTTAATATTCATCTTTTTATCCGAAATCGACCCTTAAAATAGCACTTTTTTTGTCATGTGCACCTATGGCCATTTAGATATGATCGAATAGGTCTTGAAAACATCCAGGCCACCTGAAAGAAGTTTATTCTCATAGGGCGACTGCTAAGTTCTTGGTCTCAAATATTTCTAGACTATTAGAGAAGGGGTTTGGACAAAATTAGGTGTCTACACTTGCACCTTATTCAATTTTCCTACCACTTTAATGGATAGGATTGGTCGACGAAACTTTCTCAAGCCTTTAAATCTTTTCCAAAGGCAAAATATCTGTAATCGAATCTCTATGTCAAGACTACAAATCCAATCAGGTTTGACAAGCTTGATTTTGATCTACATGTCAAGACCCTAAATTCTATTAGGTTTAACGTTATTGGTTTTGACCTTATCTCAAGACCAAAAATCCAATTAGGTTTGACACATTGGGAAGTTGCATCATTACCAAAGAAATGTTTTAGGAATCTTCCTTCAAGAGTTTGGAGAATTTGGTTATATAACAAAGTATTAGGAATAGACAGAAGATGTGTTATACAGCTTCAATAGAACCTTAATGTCTACTAATATATATGATGTTGTTTACACATCATTATACACTTACGATTGGAACAAGGACATAGTTCAGGCATTTTGTGAAGTTTGGTGCCCCACGACCACTCTTTATCTCATTATCCAATAAGTTTCGATCTCATTGTGGGATTTACATAAGCTAGGTGGTTTGCCTTTCATGGTATTTTTTATGACAAAGTCATACGAAGCATCACCAAATTGACCAAATTTGATGGCAAAGGTAGATTTCTCTCGAGATATTGAAAATATCCATTTGCTCTATTCTATCTTTTAAAAATGAATAAGGAAGATGAAATCTTTATTGTAGATTGGATCAACTTTTGTTTTAACGATAAATTGCATTATTCAAAGCCATATACTTGAAAAATGAGAAAATCTACCCATCTAAGAAACACTCATAACCATGTTGGAATCTTTGGAAGCATGAAGATTAGGGAATGGCGGGAGATAAAGCATGCATTATACTTAGAGTTATAGAAAGTTCAAAAATAGATACTTATTAAGCTGAATTCCATTCTTGCTAGATTTGTTTGTTTGTTTTGGCAAGTAAATATTATGCATTTATTTTGGACAACATTTAAGATGGCCAGCTTGATGGCATTTGGAAGAACATTTAATCTTGTAATCCCAATATTGGCTAGTATTTACCATAGACTTAATCAAGCTGCACATCTACTCTAGTAGACTCTTCATATGCATGTTTTCCAATTCACTATGTTTATGGCTGGCTAAGTCATTATTTCTGAACTCATTTCCCAAATCCAAGTAATTCATATGGCCCTTGATAAGCAAGGTTTCGGTGGAAGATAGAGCTAAATATTTTAAAGATTGTAATGCCTGAAAATTTATTCAAATTGCAAAGTATAGAATGCTAACTTATGTGCCAGAACTAGAGATGAAGTAATTATTGATACAAGGCTCTCAATAACATTATTTTAGTTAGCATTATTTGAAGCTATTTGCTTGCTCGATACAATCAAACCATTATTATAGAACCTTATAGTCTTCATCGATTTTGAAGACAATTTAGATTTGTCAAGATATTCCTGGTTTTCTCAAAGAAGACATTCGTTCTGGATCTGTGGTTAATATATGGATGTTGTGGAGTGTTTATAGTCATTCTCGTACAAAACCTAGAGTGATCTCCCCGACTCGTTTCCCAAATCTCATTCATCAAGTAACTATAAGATACATGGAATGGTGAACTAAAATTCATGAACCGCGCCTTGAGGATTTTGTTAATGTTTTGATTTCGAGCATTCACACAATCTTGTCAAAAAAAAAAAAAAAGAAAGACTTTAAGAAAAAAGACTTTAAGAGATATTATTGAGCAAAATTCTTTGAAAGCCAAAGCTTTGGCCACCACAAATTTGAACAAGAAACATGTGGAGACTTCAAAAGTAGTTCTTCAATTAGTTTTATTTATCAATAAAGCACAAGAGGTTTCACACAAAGCTATCAAAGGGAAGTATACTATCAGTATTAAAGATTTAATCGTTAGTAATGATAGAAATTGGAAACAGATCAAGCCAAAAAATATTCTTTCATGGTAATACATTTCTTTTCCAAAATTAAAGCTTTAGTTCTAATGTAGATGAGATCAAAAAGTTACAGCTGAGGTTGACAATAATGTTTCAAGTGTTACCTCAAAACATGCATGCCTAAACAAAAATACTTCAAATATTGTGAGGACTTCTATAAACTCTTCTACCGTAGCCAGTCAACTTGCATCTTCAAAATTCTCTAAGTTTAGTACTTATGAAATCAAAAGTATTTTTGTTTAGGCAAGTATGTTTGAGGGTAGCACTTGAAAAATTATTCTCAATATCAGTTACAAGTTATTTGATCTCATCTAGGTTAAAAACTGAATGTTCACTTTTGGTAAAGGATGTATTACCATGAGAGAATTATTTTGGCTCGATTTGTTTACAATGTTTATCATTATTACTGGTTGAATCTTCCATACTCATAGCTTAATGCCCTTTGATAGCTTTGTATGAAACCTCTTGTGCTTCATTGACTAGTGGAACCAATTATATAACTACTTTTGAAGTTTCCATATGTTCCCTATTCAAATTTGTAGTAGTTGAAACTTTGGCTTTCAAATTATTTGCTCAACAATGTTCCTTGAAGTCTTTCTTTTCTTTGATAGGATTCTATAAATGCTTAAAATCAAAACATTAAAAGAATCCTCAAGGTATGGTTCATGAATTTTAGTCCATCATTCCATGTATCTTGCAATTGCTTGATGATTGAGATTTAGGGAACGAGCAAGAGAGATCAATTTAGATTTTGTATGAGAATAAGTGCAAATGTTCTAGGCCTTCATAGGTTATCCATAGATCCAGAACAAATATCTTCCCTGAGAACTTCAGGATTAACAAAACCCAAATTGTCTTCCAAATCAATGAGGACTCTAAGGTTCTATAATGATGGTTTGATTGTTTTAAGGAAGGAAATAGCTTGAATGGATGTGTACAAGGTAACCATGATGAATACTCCTGAGAGCCTTGTTATCAATAAGTGTTTTATCTTTATTTCTTGGACATAAGTTAGCATTCCACAGTATGCCTATATTAATCAACTTTTGGGCATGATGATCTTTAAAGTATTTAGCTCAACTTTTTTCCAAAACTTGGTTAACAAGGGTCCACATGCATTATCTGGATTTAGGAAGTGAGTTAGGAAATAATGACTTAGCCATCCATAAACATAGTGAATTGGAAAGCATGCATTTAAGTAGCCTATTATGTCTATAGTAAATATTGGCCAACACTAGGATCACAAGATTAACAGTTCTTCAAAATATCATCAAGTTGGCCAAATTTAAATGTTTCTGTCGAGCAAATGCAAAATCTTTACTTGGCAAAACAATCACATAAATCTAATAAGAAATGAAGGCAACTAAGTAAGTATCTATTTTTGAACTTTCTTTAACTCCAAGTCTAGTACATGTTTTATGTCCTCCTATTCCCTGATGTTGATGTTTCCAAAGAATTCCCATGGGATTATGCATGTCTCTTAGAAGAGTAGACTTTTTTGTTTTTCAAGCAAGTGGCTTTGAATAATGCGATTTTTTGTTAAACCAAAAGTTGAAATCTAATTTTCAATATGGATTTCATCTTCCTTGTTCATCTTCAAAAGATGGAATATAGAAATAGATATTTACAACAACTAAAGAGGAATTTTACCTTTGGCATCAAATCCGGTCAATTTGGTGGTGCATGGAATGACTTCATAATAGAAAAGTTATGAATGGGCAAGCCACCCAGCTTATGTAAAACCCATAATAAGATGGAAACTTCTTTAATAACAAGATGAAGAGTATTAGTTCTAATCGTAAATGTATAATGATGTGTAAACAACATTATATATACTAGCAAACATCAAGGTTCTATTGAAGTGGTATAACATATCTTCTGTCCATTCCTAATACTTTAGTATACAACCAAATTCTCCAAAAATCTTGAAGAAAGATCCCAGTATGTTTCCTCGATGATGATATAACTTCTTCACTTGTCAAACCTAGTTGGATTTGTGGTCTTGACATTAGCAATAGAATCAACTATGTCAAACTTGTTCAGATTTGTGGTCTTGAAATGAACACCAAAATCAACAGTGTTAAACCTGATTGGATTTGTGGTCTTAACATGTAGATCAGAACCAAGCTTATCAAACCTGATTAGATTTGTTATCTTGACATGGAGATTAGATCATAGAAATCTAGCCTTTGGAAAAGTTTGAAAGGCATGAGAAAGTTCCAACAACCAATACTTTAAAACAATAGGAAGATTAAATAGGGTCCAAGTTGATTTATATCTACCAAATATGGGCTTGTCAATGAGCAGATGTAATCCTTTTTCAATGTCTTCATCTTCCTTGGAAAGAATGACAAGATAATTTTTGGGGTCATTAAAGTATATCATGATGAACATACAAGAAAAAAATGTCATTGTCAATAGAAAATTAAAAAAAATCAATCAAGAAATATGATGTGCATGGAAATGCTGTGTGTCGCATAGTTGAGATTTGTTATTACAAGAATTAGAATTTATTAAAGGCAAGTGCACATGGTTTTTATATATAGATAATGCAAACATGCTTAAGATCTGTTAATGCATGAGTTCCAACTAATGAGAAATTGTCACATGTCAATTGAAATTTCTTTTAAAGAAAGAATTTTCAATTAAATTATACATCACCAAGTGACATCAAAATTAATTATTTTATAACTAATTAAATACACACACTGTTAATGAATTGAATTTTATCTCTAATTAGATTAAATTAATTATGAGATAAGTAAAAGAGTTTTATCTCATGAAGGAAATCTGATTGTAACTCAAAGTTTGATAAATAAATATTAGGTTTCAAATTATAGTTTCTTCTCAAAAGAAAAGGCAAAGCAAATAGGAGATAACTACTAGTGATGTCTTAAAGGCTATAAAGCACAACTTGAGGAAATGAAAATATTTGCTTCTTATCATGTATTCATAAAGGAAGCTAATGAAAAACCTCAAGAGGAAGAAGCCAAATAGGTCCCTTCATCATTTGAGGAAGGAAATCAAGCTACCATTAATGAGCTAAAAAGGTTAAAACGGGTTCTAGTAAGGATCCAAATCTCATCTTTATTAATGCTTATTAGTCTCCAAAGAAGGAAAAAGCTTGTCTTGATCTTCTGATTGAGTATTGAGATGTCTTTTTTTATACCTATAAGAAGATGCTGGGATAACTAATTAAGAGATAAATAAAGAAATTTTATCTTTAATTAAATTAAATTAATCAAAAGATAAATAAAAGTGTTTTATATCTAATTAAATTGAATTAATTAAAAAATAAATACAAGAATTTTATCTCTAATTAGATTAAATTAATTAAAAGATAAATGAGAAAGATAAGTTCTTTAAAAAAACTATATTCTTTAATAACTCTCTTTCACCTAGTTCACTAGCATTATAAAAAAGGACGTCCCTTAAGCCATTCAAGACAATTCATAACCTAAATAGAAGAAGAGATTTTAAGGACTCAAATTCTCTCCAAAGTTTTAAAAAGATTTCTCTCAAGAATTGAAGAAATTTCGAAGAAAGATGCTTTTGTTCTAAAGAATTCTATAAGTTAGAGCTCCTGTTTTGACAATAAAAAGGAGGCTAATTTCATTTTTCAAGATTTAGGTCTACAAGACCCTTGAAGCATTATTGAAGACCAAGTCTAAAACCCTCGAATCCAAGATTTGTTGAAGAGAAGAATTAAAGGATTTCTTTATTTTAAAAATATTCAAAAATTTGTAAATCAAAATTTGATAAATAAAATTGATTTATGTGTCTTCAAATTTTCTTTATCACATGTTTCGACATGAAATTTATATATACAAGCTTCTTACATGCTCGATGAGACAATCTCTTCTTTTCATCTTTTTTTCTTTAAAATTCAAGTTATCAAAGCTGCAATGGCTTTTAAAAAGAACCTTGTTAGTAAACTAACTCTCAAGCCTACTCGAGCTAATCTTGCAGTCTATCTCACTTCATTAGTAAGCATTTATATCCTTACCTATCCTTATGGCACTTGGGCAAAGACCAAATCCCTGGCTAAACTTTTATGATCGAACTTCTATAATGCTTAACAAAATCCACTCCATAATACTTCCACAATTCATGATTTAGAAAAAGTTTCTTCTAAAAAACTTGGTTTTAGATCATATATAAGCTGCCAAGTATCATCTAAGATGTAAGATAGCTATTAAAACAATAGTTCCATGTCACCATCTCTTCCAAATTCAAGTTCTAGAGTAATGAATGTCATGACAACTAACACTACACCACTTGAAGAACCAGTTGCACTTCTTTCGAGGTTTGTCACCTTCTTAATGGATAAGATTGCTAGTTTCACCAAGAAACAATCAATGACCTTAGGTAAAAATAGCCAATCAAATCCTTAAGATGATGCTAAAAACTCCAACATCAAAGGTAATAAAGATTTTAAACAAAAAAATTAGTGAAGTAATCGTTACTAGTCAGTTCAAGGATCTTATTAAATAAGCTATTGAAGATTAAGTTAATAGTGTCATTCAACTTTCATACACATATGCAAAGCCATACTCCCCAGGGATCATTTAAAGATGCCTAGAAATTACCAAGCCCCAAAGTTTTAATTGTTTGATGGAAAAGGAAATGCAAGCGAACATGTTGTGTACTTCATAGAAACTTATAATAATATTAGCACCGATGAAGATCTCATGGTAAAACAATTTATTCGATCATTAAAAGGCAATGCTTTTCAATGGTATGCTGATCTAAAACTGGGATGATTGATAGTTGTGAACAACTTGATTGAGGATTTCTGAATCGATTCTACAGCACTTGCCACATTGTGAGCATGATTGAGCTTACAAGCTGGCACCAATAGATGGTTGAGCTAGTTATTGATTACATCTACAGATGGAAGAATTTAACTCTTAACTACAAAGAAAGATTGTCTAAGTCCTTTGGCCTTGGCATTGATATATAAGGCATGAATTGGAGCTTACGCTATATTTTCAAGGCATTAATCGTAAGACTTTTGAAAAGCTAGCTACTCGTGTTCATGATATGGAGTTGAGCATGACATCTATCAAAAATCAAGAGCCTCATGTGTAAGACCTAAAGTAAGCAAGGAAAAGCAAGATACCTAATGAAAAGGGCAAAACATTTGTCATTAAGAGAAAAAGCAAATATTTTAGGGTCGTAAATACCTAAACTCTTAAAATTTCTCCCAAGTCATAACAATCTCAAGAGGCAAAACTTGCACTTGCTAAAGACAAAGGTAAAACTAAAGTCACTTTAAAGGAAAGGCAAAAAAGAAGTACCAGTTCCCTAATTTAGATGTTGCAAACATATTCGAAGAACTTCTAAAAGCTAAATTGATTCGTGCCAAATATGAGGTAGCCTGAAAAAAGTATTAAAGTCGATGACTGTAATTATTACAAGTATCATCGCTTGGTTAGCCACTGTCGAAAAATGCTTTGTTTTGAAAGACAAAATGTTAGAACTTTATGAAGAAAGGAAAATTGAATTTAAAGAAGAAATAATGTCAAATATGGCATCAATCACTATAGTTTTTCATTCTAATTTGTTAGATAGGAGCATAAAGTTTGGCTCTTTTAATTCTATCAGACTTGCTCCAAGCACAAGTACGATGATGAATCCGCAGTGGAATGGTGGCAACCATTCGCTGCAAGAAAGAAATAAAGATGATGATGGTTGAACATTAGTCACATGTTGAAAATGTCAAAAGTAAAATCCTCCAAAGCCTTTGAAGGCCCATAAGTACTAAGATGATCAAACAACAATCTAATGCTCCAAAAACAAAGTGCCTCAAACAAAAATAAGGTCATCTAAACATGACAATTCAACTTTAAGAAGATCAAGAAAACCAATCATTTTAAATGAGTACATGATTAAAGATAAAACTCTTTTATTTATCTGTTAATTAATTTAATTTAATTAAAGATAAAATTTGAATAGTCAGTCATTTGTGGATATTTAATTAATTATAAAATAATTAATTATGATGCCACATGGTGATCTATAATTTAATTGAAAATTCTTTATTAAAAATAAATTTTGATTGATACGTGGGCAATTTATGATTGGTCTAAATTTTCTTCTTCTATAAGGTTATCAACAATTAAAGGAATAATCATTACAATAATAATTAATATATTATATCAAAATTATAATTTAAATCATATCATAATCTCTTAATATTAATCTAATATTCTAATAATTATAATTGACTATACATTTAATACATTAACACCCACCTAAATCTCACGAAGATATGGTAGATATTAAATCGCTAGATGCAAAAAAGAGTCACTACTATATATATATATATATATATGTATTGCTAGGTGTGGTCAGTCACTTGTAAGTTTGACAAAAGGCACTTAAAATGGAAAGGTCCTAACCTATATTACCATAACTAAGTTCAAAGATTAGCATTCCACAAAGCTTATCTAAGGATACTACCTAATTAGTCTAATGTCATGCTAAATTGGTCTTCAATCAATGGTTTTTATTTAATTTCAATATTTCAATGGTGTTAAATTCTCTAAGGTTTTCTCCAGCTTGCTAGCAAAATTCTGAAAAGAATTCCCTCACCTCAAGATTATTGAAGAGACATCGTTTGTTTTTTTAAAAAAAGACTTTATCATCAAATTTATATAATATTTTATGAAAAATATTTATAAGTTCTAAATCTAAGTTTTAGTTTTTAATTATTTTATTTTCATGATTTATTAATATTATTATTGTAGACACCTAATTTTGTTTAGAGCCTTTTAAAACAAGATATATCCAACCTTGCCCTTATTCCGTGACTAAATTTTGATGCATGAGGACCTAATTAGAAGGTCTAAAAGAGGTTAGAATCAGACAAAAGGCTTAATAAGGATCAATCTTCAAATCAATCTCTAAAAATTTTAAGAAGGAATCCATCCCTACACCCTTAAGGTCAAACATTTTGAATTACCCAAATTCAACCTCAAGGGATTGATCTCTTCAAATAAAATAATAAAGGATTGATCCCATAACCGATCCCTTTGCAAATAGTGGCCAAATAACGTTTATAGGCTAGTGAAGGATTGATCTCTTTATGGCAAGGAACAATCCCTCACCTTTAGATTGACAAAATTTATGAGAGTGAAGTTCAATCCTTCCGTACAAGCTAGGCATTTTAGGCTTCAATTCATAAAATTTGGGTGACTTTTTGCATCTCGAATGACATAACATGTTAGGGGCACTAAAGCATGCAAATTAACTCGAGACAAAAGTCAAATCAAAGGTCAAAGCCAAGGGTTTTGCATTTGATGGGGTTTGGTAGACTTGGGGTATTTAGTTTTAGGCCATTTTAGGCCAAAGATTGTCATGAGAAATTTTGAGGCCTTGGTTTAGTTTGTAAAAATTTTGGACATGAATAAAAATAAAAAGAAGTAAGTGGTTTTAATTTTGGGCCATTTTAGGCCATTATCATGACAAATCTTAGGCCTTAGTTTTTTGTTGATAAAGATTAGCCCAAACTAAAAAAAAATGATAAAAAAATAATGGATTTTGGATGGAATTTTTAAAAAGAAAAAGGTAGAAATAGGGAAAGAAAATGGCAGTTTTAATAGTATAAATGAATGAATACCAAGCTTGCCCTATGAGAGACTTACTTGGTCCCAAATTTAAAAGAGTTTGGCCAGTAAGAAATAGAAAACCAATTAAAAGGACAATGTATCAAGCGAATAATAATAATAATAACTATAGGCCCCCTTCCTTTCATCTTTTAGGCCACCTTGTACCCTAAGGCCTCTCTTATGCATTTTCCTACATACTTCCTCTCTTCAAAATTTCTAGCAAAAAAGTAGAAGGAAAAGGCCAAAAAAAAAAAAACCTAAAGACAAAAATAAAGAAAAGCTTGCATCACATCCTCACCTCTATGTATATTCAACTTTACTACTTTTTTGAATTGTTATTTTCTCTTTTTTTTTTTTTTTCATGCATTCTCATAGCATGCATTAAAATATCCATGTTTTGAAAATGAAAATAAATTTTCTCATGCATACTTGCTTTGTTTATGCATTTGTGATTATTGTGTTGCCATGCCATGCATTCATATGTCCACTACGTGTTTGATGTTTTTTTTCAACAAGATAACGTGGAAAGCTTGATGACTTTGAGGCCTTAGACTTCAAGAAGCCATCTTAGAGTTCTCATCTTATTTAAAAATGTTTTCAAAAAACTTTCCAAGTTTGTGAGGTTTGGTCTAATCGATGTACTTAAATCTTTGCTTGTTTTTATTATTATGTTTGAGCTTTGTACAAGTTGGGAAAATAAAGATTATTCATGTTTGGATGCTGCCGTAAATGGGCTACAAAAAAGTATTTTCAAGTCTTGTTTAGTGATTTTTAACTTAGAGTGTCCTTAGATTGTGTCCTTAGATTGTCCTTAGATGTACTTAAATCTTTGCTTGTTTTTATTATTATGTTTGAGCTTTGTACAACTTGAGAAAATAAAGATTATTCATGTTTGGATGCTGCTGTAAATGGGCTACAAAAAAGTATTTTTCAAGTCTTTTTTAGTGATTTTTAACTTAGAGTGTCCTTAGATTGTGTTAGTCTACGAAGTTTAAGTTTTAGATAATCTTTGAGCCATTGTTGAAGACTATTTTCAAGGGTCGTTTTGAGATCATTAAACCTTGTTTATAACCTTAATATATTGGAATTAGAGTGCCAATAAGTTATACTTAGAAGCCTTATTTAAAGGTGACAAAATGACCCATGAAACCAAAGCTAAAAGCGCCAATGTTTTTGTTTTACCAAAACTAACTCAATCTGTTTTTGGTCGATCGTTTGGCCACCAAATGACTTTATGAGTATTTTATATATTTTTAAATTAAACCTTATCAATTTACTTTTCCAAAGACATAACAAATGCCTAATTCGAAGTCCATTTGAACTAGTAATGAATAATTTTCCATTTGCTACATGGGCTCTCCGTGCCAAGTGATTAAAGTGAGTAAAGTCCTAATTTTAGCCCATTAAATGATTTTCTAGGTATTTCATTGTATTTTTATTCAAACTACATTAAGTTAGCTTTCCAATGGTGTATCGCATGCCTAATTCCAAGTCTGTTTGAATGAGGACTTTCGGCATCCAACAAACAAAATGAGTAACATCCCAATTTCAGCCCACTAAATGATTTTCTAGGTATTTATAGTATTTTTAGTTTAAAACTATATTAAATTATTTTTCCAACAATGTATCATAAGCCTCATTCCAAGTCTATTTGAATAAATAACGTCCCAATTTCAGCACACTAAATGATTTTCAAGGTAGTTTTTGGTATTTTTAGATTAAACTGACTATATTGAACTAGATTTCTAATGGCATATCATATGCCCTATTTGGAGGTTGTTTGAATAAGCAACGAATTATTTTCTGAATGTTGTACGGGTCCTCTGTACCTCGCTACCAAACGTAACTGCTTAAATTTTTTCTCTCTATCAAATGATTTTTTGGATATTTTACAGTATTTTTAGATTAAGTCTTATTAATTTAACTTTCCAACAATATATCAAACACCCTTTTTGAGCGTATTTAGGTATTAAACGAATTAGTTTTCTCTAAGTGTGTAGCGTTACTCTACTTGGCACTAAGGCATTCAAATGCCTTAACCATTTTCGTTGAGTCTCTAACTTTCAAGGCATTTGAATGCCTTAGATTAATGTCAATCCCATCCTTTTAGGTTCATCCCCAAATTACAATCACAATTCAAACTCACTTCTAGTTCGATTCAATTACTTCTCTAAGCACCTAAGACCACAATGAGCATATTCCTATGAGGCCTCATTTTATTAGTCTACTTAGGTAAATAGTCATTAATTCATTTTAGTTCGAATTAGCATGTCTATATTTCTTGTTTAATTATGGATACATCAATTTGCCATTTTAATATAAGTGTGCCGTGTTGCATGTGTCAACTATGTTAAAACTTGATTTATGTTAAAATGAAGCAATATTCTCTAACTGAAGTCATTTTTGGATTCTTAGCCAAGTGATTGGGGAGGATCTTGAAAACGCCTTTAATTCAAGAATATCCTTTTAAAATAATGACTTAGAAAATGTTTTCACGCTCAACATTCCCATATTGTGCCAAGCTACTAGGGAATATGGGAAATTTCAAAATTGTGAAAATTCTAGGTCATTTAATAAAATTGACCATTAAATATTTGATAAACTCTTGATAAAATTAAATCCATTCATGATT
>JBBYHL010258963.1:0-25518 GCA_038381835.1 Adansonia madagascariensis
AAGCTTGTGTATCGATACATTTCACCAAAAATCACAACTTTTGCTACTACCAAGGTTTGTATCGATACAAACATGCTAGGTCTCGATACCAAACCCTCTTGCATCGATTCTACATGTGAAAATTCAAGTTTTTGGCACTATAAGGCTTCATATCAATACTTATGCACCAATATAACTTGCACATACCTGTGGCTCCCTAACCTACCTTAACTTGGTTATAAACAGCAAGAAATTGATCCTACTCATCTAAATGACTTTTATGACATCGTGGAAAATGGCCTTTGATGCCTCATTTTACATTTTTCTTCAATGTGACCCATAGGCATTTTAAACCTTCCTATAAAAATTTTTCACCTGGCGCTCGTGTCACTTAATAGTGTTTGGTGACATGGCACCCAATAGTTGTCCCCCAGTTTTTATTTTAATTTTTAATTTTATCATCCTTTAACTGAGTTATAGGGTGCCAAAAGTGGGTCAGACAAAATAAGGTGTCTACAACTGCCCCTCTTTGGTTGTTACTAAGTATTAATAATAAGGCAAAGAAAAATAGACACCATTTTGTTTGAGTGCGATAATGGTTTCATGTACCTGTGGAGAAGTAAAGAGTTATTTTAGTATCACGTCGAAATAGGTTAAATATAATTGTAAAAAAAGAGATTTCAATGAGTTTTGTAGGTTTGACCTCTCTACTAGGTTATTTTTTGAGTTTAACCCAAACTGGTGCCATCAACTTGTGTAGGCTTTGAGATAAATAAAGAAATATGTCTAACTCTTTATGGACTAAGGTAGACAAATGCCACCAGCCTGTATGGACCTTTACGATAAATAAAGAAAGAAATCAAGCTCTTTATGGGCTAAGATAGATTAGTGGCAACATCTTGTGTGGGTTTAGATAAACATCTTCTAGGTGCCATTAGTTTATGTGGGCTTTGATAAGCGTCTTACTCTTTGAGGACTGAGGTAGGTAAGTGCCACCAATTTGTGTGGGCTTTGATAAGTATCCTGCTCTTTGAAGACTGAGGTAGGTAGGTACCGACAGCTTATGTAGGCTTAATCAACATCTTATTCTTTGAAGATGAGGTAGGTAGGTGCCACCAACTTATTTGTGCTTTGATAAACATCCTACTCTTTGAAGACTACGATAGGTTGGTGTCATCAGCTTGTGTGGGTTTTGTTAAGCATCCTGCTTGTTGAAAACTAAGGTAGGCAGGTGTCACCAGCTTGTGTGGGCTTTGATAAGTGTTTTTCTCTTTGAGGACTAGAAGGAAATGAGTTTAGATTCCCCTATGGGTGATTTTCGATGAGCACATAAGGTCAAAGGCACTTACTTAAAGCCTTTTAAGGTTTTTTAAAATCAAAAAATTGCATCTTAGGTTTTCTACAAATTTAACCTCTATACATGAGAGCTGGTACCTGTAGGATGTTAAATGTTGCATAATGCATAGGGATGTAGGTGCCTGTCAAATGATGCAAGGGTAATGACTTTAAAAACCTAATCCAGTGGTTAGTTTTAGCTTTTTTCAGCTTTGATAAGGTGGCCCTTTGCCTAGGGTTTGTCAATCTCACTCTAGATTTCTAGAGGCTTCGAATGTTAAGGTTTTCTTTTCTTCAACCCATGATTATTTACTAGGAAAAGGTTTTGAGCCCATTTTAAAGATATAGGGTCCTAGGGAAGGTTAGTTATGGCCACAAGGGTTAATTCTTACTCTTTAGACATGAAACAATGCTCTTACAAAGTTCTATCATTCCATGTAATTCTAAGAAATCCTGTTATTAGTTTTGTTTGTTTATCAAGCATTACCAATTAAATGGTAAACATGATGTGACTTGGAATGCAAGGTTATGAAAATATTTTGCAAGGAATCAAGTAAATGTATTTTCATTCAGAGAAAAAAGGTAAGAGTTGTGATAAAATTATGAGATTGTGAAAGATTTTGAAATACAAAAGATATAAGAGAAGTCTTCCTAGTCAATTGACTCTGATGCTGATGACATGAATTCTCCACTAAGTTCTTTTGGAGATTTCTCTTGAGTAATTAATCCTTTTGGTGTTAGCCGACTAATAAAGAGATTCCTTAGATTGACCCATGGTGGGATGGAGGTCTCAAAATTAGGTAGTTTCCATTTTTCAAGTGCAAGTGTGGATGAGGTTTGGTCAGCATAGATCAAATGGGTTAGGTTACTACTTGGTATTTTGATTAGAGTTGTGAATATGGGCTAAAAGGGTCTGGTTGCTTAAGTTGCCTTATTGAGTTTTTAGCTTAAGCTAGTTTTCTTTTTTTCTTCTCTTTTTGTTTTCATGTTTTTATCTTTTTCAAAAGTGGTAGGCGAAGGACTAATAGGATGCCCTTTCAGGTTGTTATCCTAAAGTCCTTTCAGGCATAGTATCTCTTAACAAAATCAGAATTCGCAAGGTTGCGTAGGTTACTGCCATCCATCTTGGTTAAGATTAAGGGTCTTCTAGAGAATACACGTTTCACAACATATGCCTCTTCCTAATTTAGGGTCCATTTTTCATGAGCATTTTTATAGATCGAGAGAATTTGTTTGAGTACCAAGTCACCTTCTCAAAACTAGTAGGGACAAACCTTTTTGTTATGGGTCCTCATCATCCATTTTTGATATAATTACCCATGATAAATGGCTCTAATTCTTTTTACTTCAATGAGATTGAGTTGCTTATATCAATTTTTAACCTATTCAGCTTCTTTAAGTTGGGATTCCATCAAGACTCTAAGTGATAGTTTTTTAATCTCTATTGGTAAGACAGCCTCTATGTCATAGAGCAAAAAGAATGGGGTAGCATCTATGGAAGTTTGTATTACCGTGCGATAGGCACGTAATGCAAAAGATAACTTTTCATGCCAATCTTTATATGTCTTGGCCATCTTTTTAACTATCTTCTTAATATTCTTGTTGGCTGCTTCTACTGTTCTATTCATTTTTGGATGGTATGGGACTCGATTTTGATGCTGAATCTTAAACTGAGAGCAGACTACTTGCATCATCTTGTTTTTTAGATTACATATATTATCCATGATGATTTATTCGGGAAGACCATATCTACAAATGATGTCTCGCTTTACGAATTTGTATATGATAGATATGGAGACATTGGCATAAAAAGTTACCTTTACCAACTTTGTGAAATAATCGATTGCAACCAAAATGAAGTGATGCCCATTAGAAGCCAGAAGGGTAATCAGTCCAATCATGTGCATACCTTATATAGAAAAAGGCCATGGAGCTATCATAACATGTATATGTGTCAGTAGGATGTGGATTTGTCAGCTTAGATTTGGCATTTGTGACATTATTTAGCATAGTTAATGCAATCCTTTTTTAGAGTGAACCAATTATAGCCTGATCGCATGACTTGTCTTGCCATTCGATGTTTAGCGGCATACATACCATAAATTCCTTCATGAACTTCTTTAAGTATTCTTTTAGCTTCGGAGGCATCCATGCATCAGAGTAACACCTGATCCCAGCCTTTGTTGTACAAAATCTCACCATCTAAAGTGAAGTTCACATCCAATCATCTGATAGTTCTTTTGTTAGTTTCAGTGGCATCTTTCGGTATTGTTGATCCTTGATGAACTAAAGGATGTCATGATACCATAGCAAATCGTCCTTCTCTTTTTCAACATTCTGACAATGTGTCGGGGTTCTATAGATGCTCATTTTAATAGGAGCTATACTCGATTCTCGATTGACTTTGAACATGGGTGATAAAATGGCCAAGGCGTTAGCAATTTGGTTCTCTTCTTGAGGTAAATGTTGAAAACTGATATCATCCAACTCTTTCTTGAGCTCTTATATCCAATTCTCGTAGTGGATCAGTTTTAGCACCACATGATTGCCATTCTCCCTTCAGTTGGTAAATGACGAGGGTTGAATCTCCAAACACTTACAAATCTCGAATGCCCTTTTTAATGGCTGCTTTGAGTCCCATGATGTAGGCCTCATATTCAGATATGTTATTGGTTTAGTCAAAGCTCAATTTGGCTGTAAAAAGGTAATGGTTTCCTATAGGCGATATAAGAATCACCCTTCCCATGGCCCAGTGCATTTGAAGCTCTATAAAAGTACATTTTCCACAACGACCCACACTTGACAATGTTCTCTACCTCAAATATGCACATCAAGTCTTCGTTAGAAAATTCAAAGTCTAAAGGCTAATAGTCATTTATGGCTCGACTTGCCAAAAAGTTTACTATTGCACAACCTTTAATGGCTTTCTGGTTCACTTACATGATATCATACTCAAAAAGCATAACTTACCGTCTAGCTAACCTCCCAGACAAGGAAGAAGCTTCATACAAATACTTAATGGGATCGAGTTTAGCCATTAGCCATGTAGTATGGTATAATATGTATTACCTTACCTTAAGAGTTATCCAAGTTAGAGCATAATATGGCTTCTCTACAAATGAAATAGCTTGTTCCTTCCTACCTGACTCATTGTGTTAACCTAATACAAAGCCCATCGATTTGTCTAGAATTGATAGATACAGAATTAGCAGCCAATCAGGCACTAGTGGCATATGTACTGAAAGTTTCAAAAGGTAATGTTTGACCTTATCAAAAGCTTCTTGGCATTCTTAATTGCATCTTTGAGATTTCATTTTTAAAGCAACAAAAAGATTAGATCGCATTTATTGGTTAATGAGATATGAATCAAGCTATGCAATTCAGTCTTTCCAAGAAACTTCTCAATTTTTTTTTGAGTTTGAGGTGGTGGTAGATTTTGAATGGCCTTAACCTTATCAGGAATAACTTCTTTTCCTTTCTCACTCACAATGCAACCCAATAATTTACCGGATGTGGCACTGAATGTGCATTTGGCAGGATTTAGCTTAAGCTGATATTTGCGAAGCCTTTTGAAGAGTTTTCACAAATTGGCCACATGTTTACTCTTTTTTGGTGACTTGGCGATCACATAGACCTTAACTTCCTTATGCATAAGATCATAGAACAATGTTACCATCACTCTTTAGTAAGTTTCCCTAACGTTCTTGAGATCGAAGGGCATGACTTTATAGCAAAAAGTACCCGACATGGTTATGAAGATGGTCTTGTCCATGTCTTTAGCTGCCATTTTGATTTGGTTATAGCCTTAAAACCCATCCATGATGAAAAATAGTGCATTTTTAGCAGTATTGTCTACAAGGATGTCTATATGAGGTAAACAAAAATTATCTTTTAGGCTGGCTCGGTTTAGATCCTTATAATCTATACACATTCGCACTTTACCATTCTTCTTAGGAACTAGGACTATATTGGCTACCCATTCAGGATATTTGGCTACCTTGAGAAATCCTACTTCAAATTGCTTCTTCTACTTGTTCTTTAATTATTAGATGCATGCTAGGTTTCATCCTTCTTAGCTTTTGTTGAATGGGCTTATACTTAGGTTTAATGAGGAGTTTATGGACCACAATATTGGTATCTAATACAGGCATGTCTTGATATGACTAGGCAAACACATCTCGATATTCTTGGAGGAGACCTATTAGTTCAGCTCAAGTTAATGGTTTTATGGAGGTTTCAATTTTGACTTCTTTATTATCTTCTTCTATTCCAAGGTTTATGGTTTCAATAGGTTCTTTATGAGAAAATATCTATTTTTCTTTCTATTCAACTAGTCTCAATAGGTTTAGAGGTATAGGGTTCTCTTCAAGATCTTTTTCAGATTTGACCTCATAAGCCAAATCAATTGCTTAAAATCGATTTATGAAGTTTCAATATGAAGATTCATGTCACCTTCATAAGGGTACTTGAAAATATGAAAAAGAAATACAGATGCAAAAATATGTAAAGAAAGGTCTGAGGTTGATAAGAACTACAAACACAAAGAATGAAATGCATAATGCTTAGTCATTTTCATTGATAATACTTAATAAAAATGCCTAAACAAAGGATCTTACAAAGCTTTTAAGTAAGGGCATGTAGGTTTAGTTCAGAGCATTACTTCGAAACAAACTTGAATAGTATATAAATCTCAATCTTAGTCCAAACACTCAGAACAAATCCTGGTAGGCACAGGCCAGTCTCTAGACTGGTGCTTGACATCTTTTGCTTATTAATTGCATTGATGGAGAAATCCTCAAATGCCTTATTCAATATGAGCATAGCATCAGTGAAACCAGTATTTACATGTCACCTTGGGTGAAATCTTTCCTGAAGTGGTGGGAATATCATTGGCTCATCCTCCATGTCTCATCTAGATGAATGGGCCATCCTCTTCTCATGCTTTTTTTGAGCTTGTTTTCTTTTTTGCTATGCATTGGGCTTGAATCTTAGCCCTCTTTTGTCAATCTGGTTGACAACTTTTAATGTTTCAACAATCTCTTAGAGGTGTTTTTTGAATCCCTTTCCAGCCATGGCACCTTTGCCTATAATCAACTTTAAACCCATGTGAGTGTTCTCTGATAGGCAGGGCTAAACCATTGGCAAACCTTCCTTAACATAAGTAGCATTGACAAACTCAAGGGATCGAAAAGATAATTCTAGGATATCTTCATCAAGTTTGACATATGGGGCATCAGTTGAGATAGCAGCAATAATATCTTTTTCTCCTTCGATACTGACAATTTTATTCTTAATGATGAATTTCAACTTTTGGTGCAAAAACAATGGTACTACCTAGCTGAATGAATCTAAGGCCTTCTTAACAAGCAATTATACAATGAAGCAATGTCCATCACATGGAAGTTAACTTCATACCTACATGGGCCAATTTGGAGTGGAATGGTGATATTCCCCATAGTATTCTAGCAAGTTTCATTGAATGTTCGCATAGTTATACGACTATTTAGATATGAGATGCGTAAATGGAAAGCTTATTCAAGCATAATATGGGCATTACAATCAAAGCTAACCCGTTATCGATGAACACCTTGGGCAACATAGTGCATTTATAATATGTGGTGATATGAAAGACTTTGTTGTTTCCTCTCCCTTTGTGCAGGATTTTATCCTCGCTGAAACATAAGCAATTATCGATAGTGATGTTGCTTACTAATCGATCTAACTATCCTATGGAAATGTCGAAAGGGACATAAACCTTATTCAAAACTTTAAGAAGGGTATTCTTGTGAACTTCAGAATTCAATAGTAGTGACAACAAAGATATCTTGGTGGGTTACTTGTTCAACTAATCGATGATGCTGTATTCACTATGTTTGATGAACTTGAGGAATTCTGTAGCTTCTTTTTCATTCACTGGCTCCTTGAAAACTACTGAATCTGAAATTTTGATTGCAAATTTTGATGCTTGAGAAATAGGACTAGCATTTTTTTGCTGATCTTTACTTATTGATGCTGCTAGGGAATAACATTAGCCCTTCTGACTTAGGTGAGCTATCCTTAAAGGTCCACCCTTCTTGCTTGTTGACTAGCTTCTTCATTGATTAAGTTTTTGTTTTCATAGTTCCAAGGAACTGCCTTATCACCTTATAAGGGAAAGGTGATGGAAGTTGAATGATCATCCTTGGCATGGGCTAAACGGGGGTAGCTTTGACTCTTGGTCGATTATTGTACAAGATCAATATCCATCTAATCCCATAAGGATGATTGGCCTCTTCTTCTTCTACAATGTTGACAGACGTTGTTGCATTTGCAGACTTAATATGTGGGGTTTACTTTTCATGATAGAATTTGATGCTACCCTCATTCATCATCCTTTGAACCTTAGCACGAAACTCTTTGCATGTTAGAAGAGTATGTCCATAAATAATATGGAAATCACAGAAGTCATCAATTCTTTCCTTTGTCTTCTCAGCTGCATTAAGTAGCTTAGCTTGCATCAGGATTTGCCAAACCAAATTCATTAGCGTTCTAACTTCTTCTATGTTTTCTATAATCTTATAGTTTTCATCAATGACCATTCTCTTTAAGTCTAACTTTGCATGAGTTTGGGACAAACTGGCTCTAGTGCTGAACTTTGGTCACTGACTAGCTTCCATTTTTCCTCTCCCCTTGTCTTTCTAGATATTTTTTCTACCTGATTCATTTTTAGGGCCTCATTGATCATCCCGTAAAGTACGACTACATCTGTGAAGTTCTGCGGGAAGCTTTTCGCTACCTTTTCATAATAAGGGGCTTGCAACATGCTAACAAATGTAGCAATCATCTCTTTTTCCATCAATAAGGGATGAATCGAGGCAGCCTCCTTTATCCATCTCGAAGCATACCTCCTAAAACTTTCATCAGCTTTCTTTTTCATTGCCATAAGAGATAGTTAACTTGAGATCTGATCATTGGTAGGTCTTTTCTCATCTATGGTATTAATAGATGGATCAATGTGTTCATCATTTCCTCATAAAACTCAATCTTGGACCATTTCAAAGAATGATAGGCAATGTTGGAAATAATGTCCTTAATGATAGTGGCAGGATGTTTTAGTGGTATTCCTTCTTTGATTTTTATAATATGTCACTATTCTAACATTTGGAAGGTTGGCAGACCTTGTTCATTGGGGTTTTAACTTTCATATCATTTTTTTAATCCAACAACCTTTTCCATTGATTATTGTATTTACTTTCGGTTTGACATGATTAGGGAGTGAATTGGCTCCTACATTTGGTCTAGGCCCTTATTTGACCTTGATCACTGCTTTTTCTTATAGACGTTGCACCATCTTTTTAATGAAGTGTAGTTCTCAATGGAATCGCCTTGCACTCCAATGTGGTATTCATAATAAGCATTCTCATCATACCATCTAGGGTACAGTAGTGATCTTGGGTTTGTAAATACAGGGGCCACTGGTTTACCTACCAATAAATGAGAGTAAATCTCTTTCTAGGATAAGGGAGTGGTTTAAAGTGCTCTCTTTCTCAGGGTGCTTGTTGATTGTTTAGAGCTTTCACGTTATTCATGTTGTAAGGTTGTGCACTCTGGGTCACATTTTAAGCAGGATATGGCGTGAAGCTCATTGCTAGAGAAAATCTAACGGTATGAGCTGATTATGGTACAAGGGAGTAAGGATTAAGACCCATATATAATAAGTTCAGAGGTACACAGGCTGTGCTGGATGTAGACTTTAATTAAACCCGGCATGATTTGCGCCAACAGCGTTCTTTTCTTTCTCCTCACCCTTAGTTACTATCTTCTTGACCAATCCAGATGATTCCCCAATGGATATCCTATCGCTTTTGATGATGTTCTCAATCATTTCACTCGATATAACCATATTGGCAAAATTTTTCATGGCGCTTCCCATTAGCCTTTCATAGTAAGGAGCTTGTATTGTGCAAACAATCATAATTTCATTTCTTTTTTAGTTAGAGGGGGATGAACTTGAGCTACCTCCTCTCTCCATCTCTAAGCATACTTCCTAAAAGTTTCAGAAGATTTTTTTTCCATGTTCATGAGGGAAAAACGATCTGGAGCCTAATCAAACACATGCTTATACTATTTAATGAATGCGCATGCCAAATCTGCCCATCTTTGAATTCTTACATGATCAAGCCCTATATGCCATCGAAGAGCTGCCCCAGTCAAACTATCTTGGAAGTAATGGATCAATAGTTTCTTATTCTCTTCATACCTTGTAATTTTCCAATAGTACATTCGAAGATGAGCAGTAGGGTTAGTAGTCCTATTGTATTTTTCAAAATCAGGTGCTTTAAACTTGGGTAGGATAACGAGACTCAAAACCAGCCTAAATGATTTATGTCTATGATTTCAAATTTGTTACTTTCTTCAATAGCTCGAAGGCACTTCTCTAGTGACTGATACTTATCCAAGTCCTCATCATTTTTTGAGGCCTCTTTGCTTTCTCTTGCTTCATTTGCTCATCAAGGTCTGGGACTATAGACCTTGCTAGCAAAGAGCTTGCACCTTGAAATCTTTGAATCAAATGGGATGCTACTATAGGATTGATGTAAATGAATTAATGGGTTGGTAGGATGCTTGCTGTCAGAGGATGCTACCCGTACAATACCCCTTCCTGAGCATTGGTGGCTTTAATACCACCATTCAAATTGCTATCAGGATTGACAAGTTTTTTTCCTGCCTCGATGATGCTCATCTGTATTTTCTCCTTCAACACATCAGATAGTAGCCTGGTTAGTTCGGCAATCTGAGTTTGGAGTTCCTCATTCTTATAGAGTGATTGCTTTTGAGACTCTTTAGACATGAGTTTGAGTATTTCAATGTGGGCCTAATGATCATTTTCCATCATTTTTTGATGATTATGAGTGTTTTACGATGGCGAACTGTAGGTTTCATGTTTTAGAGCACCTTTACCTTAAAATTTTATCGGATTAGGCCTTTATGATATGTTCATGTACATGTTCAATGCAATAAAAGTGAATAGGCAGTCATGAAGATAAATGAATGAATAAAATATTAAAAGAATTAGGTTAGCCATGCAAATGCAGAAAGGACAATTGGATTAAAGGGTAGCTTTATCAATAGTGTCTTTCATTAAAGTAACAAAATGTCCTGATTACATATGATTACATTCAAAAATGCCTAATATGGTTACGTTGCTTAATTACATGGTCCAAGAAATACAACAAGTCTTGGTTATGGGCTCTAGTAGGTAAGATATGATGTGTTAGGGATCGACCTGTATTCATCATGTTATTAACCTCCAACTAAGATACCTAAAATTGCTCTATGAGACGACAATGATGGTCCTAATAATTTTGGCATGCATGATCAACCATTTAAAGCCATTTTTGCTCCCATAGTTTGGAAGCTCTCATTAGTGCATTGACATGGTCTTGGCGAGCCTGAAAAGAATGCTCTAAATCTTGAATTCTGAGTGTCAGAGCTTCATTTTTAGCTTAGTTTGCTTTCAAATCTCAAATCAAGCTTCTAACCATTTATTCTTCCTTCGATAAGTTGATGCAAAAGCCTAGGTTTTAACAAGCCTTTCCCTATTAAACCTAGCCTTTTCTTTCCATTGATGTAGCTCATTATCGAGAGTAGTAATTTTTATCCTCCACTTATCCGATGACTTTCCAAGTCTTTGGGACTTGCTTGCCTTGTTAAGGGCCATACAGTCTTTCTTCAAACTTTTGAGATCCTGTATGAGGTGATTTTTTTCCTTGTCAACCTTATTCACCTTGCCATCTCAGACCTAGAGGTCCATTTTCTATTAACTATTTTCCTTTTTTAATTGAGTGATCTCCTTAGCAAAAGTCATTTTTTCTTGTTCGAACTTTAGCTTGAGCAATTCAATCTTAGTGGGAAATTTTTCAATCGCTATTTGTGATGTCCTAATACCAGACAGGGGCAAGGTGTCATTAATGCAACCAATCCTCTATTCATCATATACTAGGGCCATACTACTCCTTCTCTAATATCTTTCCATGCAGTAGGTTTATTTCCATGCATGAAACGCTTGACCATGTTATCAGCGTTTTGACCATGCTTGGACTTCCTCAAAGGGCTTTAGCTCCAAAGTGGGCTATTACTCCATGATAGACACCCTTTGATGAACACTAAACCATTAACCAATTGTCCTATGGTGATGGTGATTATGATGACATGATGCATGGTGAAAAAAAAAGCAAAAAGAGAACAAGTTAGTAACCAATACGAAATAATAGGCTAAAGATAAAGAAAATAAGGAATATCAATGGAATTGTATCATAAAATTTGCCCCAAGAATAGGCGGTATGATGCTTGGGGGCAAACATAATGGTCATGAATGTTAAGGTATTAAACGAATTGCATACGGACATGTTCACATTAAAATTGCCTTTTCATGAAGTAACATGATACCTTGCAAGGACTAAGACTGACCGTTTAAACGGTGACATTCATTCATCACCACCTATTTTAAGTACATGCTAAGCCATCGTTTGGGCAGCATGATGACTTTTTCTGGTCATATATAACTATTTTAAGATGGCATTGCAGGTAATGGCATTTGCTTGCCTTTACCCATTTATTAAAGAAGATTTACTGTTAAACATAACAACATATCCTTAAGGAATGATCATGATAATAAAAATGACAAATATGGATGACAATGTTCACCCATCATCGCCTACATAACTATGGTCTATAGAGTAAAGGTAGGAAATGTTTCCCAAAGCGATCCTACTCTCCTAGTTATTCTAGCAGCATCTAGTATAGTTTGACATGGTTTAGCTCATAAGGTTCATTATATGGGTTTAAGTTGATGCCTATTCTGGTATTCGAATCATTCCTCTGTCTGATAAGGGCTATCGAGACACCCCGATCCTAGACCCATTGTGGGTTTGGTGGAATGGGTTTGATACATTGGATGTATTTCCCTATACAAATGTGAAAGGGTACTCACAAGAGACATAGGTAATTTACATCCTGAAAGGTCTCGCCATGCCTATGCAGAGGGTAACTCTCGAGGGCGGATGGCTCACTTCCTCCTAATTATTAGGATACTAACCACACCATCTTGTTTGGTGGGAATCTAGTGCAAATGCAAGTGCATGGTGTGTTCAAGGAAAACAATCAATCTTTTTTGTTTTACTCTCATATTTCCATATTTATTTAAATCAACATTTAATCAGGCGTAAATAATCCATAACAATCACAGGGAAAAAACATAAATAATAAAGATTAATAGGTAAAAATAGAAGAGAGTTATATCTAAATAATTATGGAGACCGAAAAGCTAGGAACCGAGTGAGCAATAGCTAGGTATAAGCCTAACTCTCTAGTTTGGCTCCCCACTGGAGTCACCAAGCTATCACCATATGCCCGCCTTTAAAACTTCAGACGATCCAAAGGGTATAGCACGTTCAACTTAAGAATAAATAATATTGGCTATGGTCGAGCCTTTAAGTTATGCCTTGATTAGGATTTGGATTAGATGTGATAATATGAAGGGGAGAGAGACTGTTGGGCAAATCGTTAATCTAACTGGTCTCGGATGACCACCATGAAATGGCCATAAACTTGGAGTCGTCACCAATCATTTCAGTCTGGATAGGATTTGATGCCTATTGAAAACAATATTCTAAGTTAAGAAACTCGAAACATCAATTTCAAAGTCTACAAAGTCTAAAGATTCGTTGGTTGAGTTTGGGAGTTGGTTACACATGGGGAAGGATTAACACCCCTATGATGCTCAAAATCAATACCTACTAACTATGTCTTACTTCGATCTTCGCTTAATCAGTTCCATTTTTGTCATTATTTAGAAATATTTCCCTTTGATGCATGAAGTTTTGCAAAATTGTATATTCGGGTTTTTAAAGAAAATTAGATCACCTATGTGCCTTGAAGGTATGAAAAACAAAAGGATTTTTACGAAAATACTATCCAAATTGGATTTTGAAAATTTGTATGATTCGTATTAGGGACTAAAGATATACCAATGCTGATCATTGCTTTGTAAATTTTATGGGAAAACAAATTTTAAATATGAATGCACGATAATTACCACAAAAAAGAACGTGTTACTAAAATGACAAAGAATACAATGATATCATAAACAAGAAATCACAAAGGTAAGAGCACAAAAATGAGGAACGATCGAAATGTATCTCATAATTGCCTTCAATTATTGAAGGACAATCAGGATGACAATTTCAAAGATATGTCTGGATTTGGTCATAATTTGAGGGTCAAGGATGATTTTAATCAAAGCAGTCTGAGGCGTCCAAAAAAGAGAAAATTTTGGATTTGATTTTTGAGGTAAAGTATGGTTAGAGTATCCCCAAAGATAGAGTTATGAAAATATTTATGAATAACGTGAAAATTTAGATTTTTAATTGAAAATGGAGTTAGAGTGTCCTCTTGGAGTAATGCAGTTGGAGTATGTAAACTAGCAAAAATTTTAATATGAAATCTTTTTTTTCTTTCTGTATTTTAGCCTTGATCTGAGTCAAAAGAGTTGGTGTTGTAGGGGGAACCAACTAGATACATTTTGAGACATTCGAACGTCTCAATAAAAAGATACTCAAAAATTATGTTGAAAATAGGGGATAGCATCATGTCATCTCTATTTGCAAATTTCTTTGGGTGCATCTGAAGGCTTCAGATGGTAAATGAGGTACCATTGGAAAGATAACTTAATAAGGTTTAATATAAAATATTCCAAAAATCCTAGAAAATCGTTTTTTAGGTAGAATTCATTTTTGAATTTAAGTCTGTCTGGTCACTGGTAGCACGTACAAAAAAAGGGGCATAATGGACTTTGGAAAATCATTTTAAAATTATCTGAAATCATTAGATTATGAACAATACCTTTTTGAAAAGGGAATTTTGTGAAATTTTTAGGAAAAATATTGGAAAATTTCGTAAAAATCATTTGATGGGCCAATATGGCCCAAACAAAATGTTGCATGCCAGTTCCAGGGATTCCAGACAGCAAAGGTTTGAAAAATCATAACTCCCTTGTCTGGGATGATCTAAGAGCAAATAAGACACCGTTAGAAAGGTAATTTGATGCCCTTTAAAGTAAAAGTATTAGAAAAGTCAAAGGAAATATTTTGTTGTTTAAAAATGATTTTTCAAATTTAGACTACAGTGTTGCTAAAGCAAAAACAAGGGGATTATTTGATATTTCAGGCTTCTTGCAGGTCAAATTCAATTTACGGACATTCGAACATGCATAACACAAGGGAAAGAATGGCATGAGCATCATGAGTTCATTCCACAGTCTTGGAGTAGTTTAGGATGATGAAACAACTCGTTGACCATGCCATAAAGGTGTTAGACTTGAGATCATGGCTTAGTATTTTTTTGACTAAAAAGAGGAGGTTATGTTTGCTTGAAAAAATAGCATCTTTAAACTTGTATTATCATGAATCCAGAGCTTAAATGTTTTCTTTGTCCCCAAGATTGGAAGACCAATTTTATGAAAGCACTAGTCCATACTATTCTTCATTTATTGAAAGAGTATGAACTTGGGGATTTCTTTTAAAAATTAGATTTTTAATAAATAAGCATGAATCTTGATAGGAATGACATAAACAAAACATAACATGCACTAAGATAAATAAGGATTAAACATGCAAACACACACAAGTGACATATTGACATGGAGATAAGTGACAAAAATGTATGAAGACGACAAATAAAGTGTATGAACATATTTAACCAAAGGAATACAGGCTAAAGTTGTCAAGACAGCATTTTTATGCCATGAAACTCCTTAAAACGCAAGAAAATGCATGAATATAAGACATGTTAAGGTGAACACTTAAGCATGTGTTAAGCATGTGTTAAGATTACAAGATATTTGGTCTACCATGCAATGTCAAGGCATCAAAAGAACATCAACACTCTAAAGATTATCGCAAACAAGGCAGCAATAATGCATGAGAAACATAAAAAGGTGATGGTAACATGGAGAGCTCACTAAGAGGTTAAAAATGCTGAAAAATCAGATAATATACAGAGTCAAATGGGGAAAATGTACCAAAGTTTCAAGCTTAAGCCTTTTCTTTGAACAGCAATTTTGAACTTAACCTTTTTCGGTTGAACAATAAAATAGTGATGAAAAGGATGGGCTTTTTAGTTAGGTATGGATAAATAGGAGTTTTGAGAGGGACCATGGGTGAAATAAAGGTTTTTGGAAAGACTTTTGGTGATGGTTTTGAAGGGATCCAAGAGTAGATAAGAGTTTCTTAGTTTTTGGTAGGACTGGAATATTGAAAGGATAAAGGAATGATTAAAAGTGAAAGTTTTTCTGTTAGGAATCTCTTTTTCTTTTTTTTTTTTTGGTTCTCCTCTTCCTCAGCTGAGTCCAAGGTTGGCTTATTTAGCCATGTGGCCATAGAGATAAAAATTAAAAAGCAAGGGCATTTTGGGATTTTGGTGCATGTACCTTATACAGAGGTCAAGTATAGTGCACAACTGCCATGCAAGCCCATTAGTTTGCTTAGCAAAAATAGTGGATCTAGACTACTTTCTACAGTTGGGCATTAGGTAAGTTTAACCTTACCCTTTGATAAATTGCTTAATGTCATGAAATGTCCTTTATCATTGGCTATTTAGACCTCAAAATTTTGTTTAAATCTAATACAGGCCTAAGGACAAAGCCTAGTATGAATTTTGATGATTTTAGGTGCAAGAAACGTGTTTGAATAAGATTTTGAATTAGTGGTGCAAGGGCTAAAAATGGCTCGAGGTAGGCAAATATGTCTTTGTGTATCGATAAAGAACATTGTGTACTGATACACAAGGTAATTTTTATGCATGAGTATTGATACAATAAAGCATGTATCTCTACAAGAGCAAAAATTAGTTTCCAGTTTCATGACTTAAAAGCCCGTATTGATACTCCATGAACTTGTATCGATACATTTTGCCAAAAATCATAACTTTAGCCACTGCCAAGGTCTGTATCGATACAAACATGCCAAGTATTGACACCACATCTTAGCTATCGATACCAAAACCTCTTGCATTGATACTACATGTGAAAATTCAAGTTTTTAGTGCCATAAAGCCTCATATTAATACTTGTGCACCAATATAACTTGCATGTACCTGTGGCTCCCCGACCTACCTCAACTTGGTTAGAAATAGTGGGACATTGATTTGTGTACTCATCTAAATAACTCTGATGACATCGTGGAAAATGGCCTTTGATTTTTTTCTTTATTGTAACGCATACATTTCAGACATTCCAAAAAAAATTTTTCACCCTGCGCTATGTTGCCTAATTATGCCTGGGGACACGGTACCTAGTAGTCGTCCCCTAGTTTTTATTTTAGTTTGCAACTTTATCATCCTTTAATTGAGTCTTGGGGTGCCAAAAGTGCATTGGACAAAATAAGGTGTCTACCTGCATCAATCGACGATCGTCTAGGTGTCAAACCTTAGAAATTCCAAAAGCCTAGTAGGGAGGTTAAACCTTGCAAAAACTCATTTAGACTTTTATCAAAATTATTGCCAATAGATCATACTCATCATAGTGAAACATTAATTAAATCTCATTTTTTACAGGCAATTAAGAGGCATTATTCCACCTTGTACAAAATGGTGTCTATTTGTATTTATCCTATTCTTGATGATTAGCAATGGGCAGCTGCAAACAACCCATTTTGTTTGGGCCTCTCTTAAGTAAACCATGCCTAATAAAAGACTTTTAGATGGAATACATCTATTTTTCTTCCCAGACCAATTTTTGATATATTGGGACTTAATTGAAAGGTAATAGAATAGAATAATAATAAAAAAAAGGAATACGGTTGTTAGGTGCCATGTCACTAGGCATTATAGGTAACAAAGTTTCAAGTGAGAAATTTTTTTGGGGAAGGTTTGAAATGCCTAAGAACCGCACTAAAAATATAAAAAAATTTTATTCATGAATGTACTAATACATTATCTTATCTTGGTCATTCAAGGCATCATCAGTGTTATTCAAAAGAGTATGGATCATTTCCCATCATTCTCGATTAAGATAAGGTGTTTAGAAAGACAAAGGTATAAAAAGTCTACTTTTTTGCATGCAAGTCTTAATACAAGGGTCCACATCATCAAAATTTAAAAATCTTGCTATTTGTATTAATATAAAAAAGTAGAGCATCAATACTTAAGGTGGTTAGCCATGTTGTTTGTATTGATACAGGTTTATATTATAGGTAAAATCATGATTTTTGGTCAAAATGTATCAATACACATATGGGAGCATCGATGTAGCCCTTGTAGTATCAATACTGGCCATATAGTCTTGAGACTAGAAGGCATAATTTGCTCTTTGTGTCGATATAAAGCTCTTTGTCTAAAGACTAGAAGGCAAAAATTGCTCGGTGTATTTATACAAAGTTCTCTGTATTGATACAAGTAGGCATTTTGCTTAATTTATGTTGTTTTTCTACCTTTAAACCATTTCTCTAAAATCTGATTTGGCCATGTTTTTAGCACCAAAAATAATCAAAATTCATACTAGGCTTCAGTATTGGACATAATATTGGATTTAATGATTTTTTAAGGCCTAAAATGATTATAAAATAAAACATTTTTATGGAAAACATTATTTGTTTAGGGTTAAGCTTGGCTTTCTCTATCTGCAGAATCCCTCAACCTCTAAACTTTATTACCATGGCTACCAAAATTGATGAAAATTCAACCAACTGAACATAGTACCTAGGGCTATTATGTGGTACATGGGGAAAACTCCATAATACCATTATGTTAGCTTCTAAACTTTTGGCTGAGCATTTCTAAATAGAAGAGCCATATTTGGCTCAACAATGTAATGATTCTTACACTATTCCAAAAAAGCACTCCTCAACTACCAAAAACCAAAGATCACTCTCCATTTTCGTAGCTCCTCCAAACCATAACTAAGAAACCTTTAAAAACCCTTCCTTTCCTTTATTTATACTCTCTAATCTTCCCTTCATTGATATCATAGCCCTCACACTCTTTATTTTCATTTTTTTTCTTGATAACTAATAGTAAAGGAAGGGAAGAAAGTGAGTTGTAAGTCTAGAGACTTTTCTGCTAACATCTCTAGCAAGTTTTTCAAGCTTTTGGGTATATTTCCTACTCCCTTATTCATTTACTGTTCTTTTGCATTTGTATCATTTTAGTGAGCCAAAATCAAGGTGACCATAAACCTTTTTTAGGATGATTCATTGATTTTGTGGCTTTATTTGTGGTAAATTTAGGATTTTTGATGGTATATTGACTTTTTCACTATGTTCTACTATGCTTATATGCTTGATTTGTCTCAAAATCATGTTTATAATTTTGTTTGAAAATTCTAACAAGTTTTTCTTTGATTAAACATGTTCATATCTTCTGCCACAGCATGATTCTTAATGTTGTTCATGTTGCTCTAATTTCCATGCATCTTATTAGTCAATTTTTTCATTTTTTGTCATTATTTTCATGTCCAAATATCATTTTAGTTTGTCTGCATGAGCTATCGATGTTCATTTCCATGTATGTCACATTTAGTTAATAACATGTTTATCAAGATGTTTGCTTGGTTGAAGTAAAAAATTGATTTCCAAAAAAAATTGATTTTTAAAAAGCCCCTCAAGTTAAGCATATGTTACTTTTAATAAATAGAGGTTAACATGAATTTAATGATTTCACTATTTGGTCCTCCATTCTTAAGGAAAAAAATCAAGCTTTCCATGTCTGGATTAATGGTTAAATAAAGTTAAATATTCTGGTTTTAAAAATAAAATGGCTTTTTTACTTGTTTTAAAGTGCTTATGCCTTGATTTTAAGGTCTAATACCCTTACTAGTGACTTTGGTTAATGGGATGTTCCATCATCCTAATTACTCTGGCATTATATGAATGAGCTTGCTAAGCCACTGTAATTGACCCTCTTTGCTTAGGACATTCGAATGTCCATAACCTGAGCCTAGTGCTAGAACCCTGAAAATAAAAAAAGCTCCACTATTTTGCTTTGGTAGCACTATAGTCATGACTTGAAAAACCATATTTTAGCCCTATAACATTTTTCTTGAATTTCTTAATATTTTTCCCAAAAAAGGCATCGAATTACCTTTTCAATGCTGTCTCATTTGCCCTTAGATAATTATGGATGAGGAATTATACTTTTTTAAACCTTTGCTATCTGAAACCCCTAGAATCAGCAATTTACATTCTATTTAGGCCATTTTAGCCAACTAGATGATTTTTATAGATTTTTAAAGTATATTTTTAAAAAGTTCATAAAATTTCATTTTCAAAAAGTTGTCTTTGTGTTTTAAAGATTTTGAACGAAGCTGGGGTGATTTTTTAAAGTTGGGTACACCTCCTGCACATGCTACCAATGCTAAAGCAAACCTAACTTCAAAAATAATTCCACCTAGAAAGTGTTTTCTAGGATTTTTGTGACATTTTTATGTTAAAAGACGAGCAAAGAAGAATCACCTACAACTTTTATGGCCAATAATGGTTTCAATTTATTTATCCTAAATTTTAACTTCTGTAACTAAAATTTTAATATTGTATTAGATTGAAAAATAAGAACTTCCCTCTTTTTTTGACATAAAAAAGTAATGTATCATTTCAAAAATTTTACCTGGATAGGATATGCCTTATTTGCAAGATGGAAGACCTGTTGTCAAGTTACCTTTCTAACAGTACCTTATTTACATCCTAAAAACTTCAGATAAACCTTAACAAATTCGAGAAGGGAGATAGCATGATGCTATCCCTTGTTTCTGGACTTAAAAATTAGTCTAATTTCTCAAACTACTTTTTTGAAACTTTTGAATGTCTCAAAATGCATCAGATTAATTCCCATAAAGTCGAGTGTCATGAAAGAAGTCCTATAAGGCTCAAATTAAGGCCAAACAAAAAATCAATTTTATCTTTTATTCAAATTACCAATTTTAATTTTAAAATACCTATTTTTTAAAAAAATTTCCTTTAAAAATTCCTAAAATTTTCATCTTTGGGGATACTCCAACCCGTGCTCAGAAAAGATACTTTAACCCTGTTTTTACAAACTTTATTCAAATTTAAAAAATCACTAAAATTTTTAACATTCAGGATACTTCAACCTCATCTTTTGAGGTGACACTTTAACCCTCATTTTCACTTAAAAAATCCAAATTCTCTATCTCAAACTTTTTGAGCCTTTTAATTAGATCCTTTTTTATACCTCAAGGACCACCAAGTCCAAACATGTCTTAAAGTTGCTATCTCGGTTATTTCATAACAATTAAAGAAATTATGAGATATATTCTGACCATCCCTTATTTTTATCCTTTTATGTGTTTATTTTTATGTAATATTATTATATTTTTTTCGTCTTACTAACATGTTTTCCTTTGTGGTGTCCATTGTGCATTTATATTTCCAAATTGTTTTTAAAAATTATGAGGCATTGTTTTATGTCAGTACCTCTCCAGTGCTTGACATAAAATATCTGATTTTCAAAATTAAATTTGAAGCTTATTTTTTTAAAAAAAAAATCCTTTTGTTCCCCGTATATCGAGGCGCATAAGTGATTTAATTTTTTCTTAAAACTTAGATTTACAATTTTCTTCATGCATTAAAAGGGGATTATATCAAAATAATGACAAGTCAAAACCAAGGAAATTAAAACCAATGTAAAACATGGTTAGCGAATATCAATTTTATGCATTGTGGGGGTGCTAATTCTTTCTCATGTGTAAACAACTCCCAAAGTCGACTGACCAATTTTTGGACTTCTTAGACCTTGAAATCAAAGTTTCAAGTTTTGTAACTTGGAATATAATTATCAACAAGCATCTGATCATGCCTAGCCTAAATAATCGATGGTGACTCCAATTCTTACTACTTCATGGTGACCATCCAAGACCAGTTGATGAGCGATTTGTTCAATGGTCCTTCCATTTGCTAATATCTTATCACGCCTAATCCATATCCCGATCAAGGAATAACCTAAAGGGATACACTTTTAAGTTGCATGCGACATCATCCAAGTGATTCAGGTGTTGTGTCAGAGGACATTACAACATGATGAATCAAGTTAAATTAAGCTTAGTTAAGCTAAAATTGGTACTTAATTTAATGAAATCATAAGCTTACATGTTTAGATCTAAGCTTAAATAATTTAAATCTTGATTTAAAATGATAAGTATGCTATTGAGTTTTAATCAAGCTTACTTTCTATGTTATGATTATGAATTAATGAGAATTAAGATGAAATTGCATGATAGATGAGCATGCATTTGTTTTGATAGGCTTGACAAAGCTAGGTTTTGTAGTTTAGGATTATGGCTGATTAGTTGCTAGCAAGTAATAATAGGTAATGGGTCACATGTTTGATAAAATGTTTGTTTAAAGTGTTTTTGTTTATCTTTTCAAAAATAAACGCCCATGTGTAAGCCCTGGCTCTTTCAACCAATGTTTAAGTTCAGGTTTGGTTTCATTAAATGAGTTCTTTCAAGAACAACTCAAGGACATTTGAATAAATACTTGAATTTAGAGCTGATTTGAGCATTAAAATAATATTTTCTAAGTGTTTTTAACTAGTTTTTGTTATCGAACTTGTGAAGTTTTATTAGAAGCCACTAAAGGTGCAAGAAAAATAGATCAACTAGTGTAGCTAAATTTTAAACTAGATCATACTAGATTATGTTGTCATAAATGTCGTCATGTGCCTGCCTTTAAAACTTTAGATGATCCAAGCGTGCATAACCCAAAAATGTACGGTATTGGTGGTGGACAAGCCTTTGAGTTATCTCATGATTAGGATTTGGATTAGGCATAATAATATAGAGGAGAGAAAGACCATCGAGCAAATTGCTCATCCAACTAGTTTCGGATGGCCACCAAGAATTAGCCATAAAATTTGAGTCACCATCGATCATTTCAAGCTAGGCAAGATCGGATACCAATTAAAAAAATATTCTAATCTTCGAAACTTAAAACACTGATTCAAGGTTTACAAAGTTCAAAGATTCGTTTGTTGGTTTTAAGAGTTAGTTATGTGTGGGGAAGGATTAACACCCTAACAACACCCGAAATCAGCACCTACTAGCTATGTCTCACTTTGATCTTAGTTAAATCGGTTCCATTTTGTCATTATTTAGATAAATTCCCTTTAATGCATGAAGTTTTATAAATTTTAGATATGGGTTTTTAAAGAATATTAGATCACCTATGCACCTCGGAGGTGCAAAGAACATAAGTATTTTTTATGAAAATAATGTCCGGATTGGATTTTAAAATTTTGGATATTCCATATTAGGCACTGGAGAGATACTGACATGAAACATTGCCTTCTAAATTTCATTGGAAAACACATTTTAAATATGAATTCATGATAGTCACTATAAAAAGGAAACGTGTTGGTAAGATAAAAAAGAATATAATAATATTTTAAACAAACAATCACAAACAAAAGAATGTAAAAAGGAGGGACAATCAAAATATATGTCTAATTGTCTTTAATTATTAAAGAATAATGGAGATGACAATTTAGAGTGGGTTTGGATTCAATGGTAATTTGAGGGATGCAAAAGATTTTAATCAAAACAATCTGGGGCATCTGGAAAAGAGATAATTCTTGGATTTTTGAAGTAAAAATAGGGTTGGAGTATCCCCTTGGAGAGGTAGGGTCAGAGTATCCCTAAAGATAAAGTTATAATAATAATTAGGAATAAGGAGAGAATTTGAGTTTTTAGTGAAAAATGAGGTTAGAGGTCCCACTAAGAGTAATAGGGTTGGAGTATCCCCAAAAGCTATAATTTAGGTATATTTAAAAGGGATTTCGTTGGAGAAAAAATTTGAGTTTTAAATGTAAAGGGGGTTGGAGTATCCTCTCAAATCAATGAAGTTGGAATATCTCCACTGTAGACACCTAATTTCATTCGGGTTTCTTTTCCAATAATCCTGAATATCCAAGACCGAGAACTTAATGGCCATCCTCATAGGGAACAATCTTTTTCAGATGAACAAGACATTTTAAAGACCTTTTTAGTCATAATTTAAATAGCCGTAAGATCATGTAACAAAAAAAGTCATATTTTATCTCTAATTTCTAATAAACAAAATGAATATTTAAGAGAAAAATTATTTTTTTAATAATTTCTTTTCAAATTTTGAAAATCTATTTCTACGGATGATATCATAGTCAAATTTTTCATTTTAGGAATGTTTTGAGAATTTTCATGAAATTTGAGAAATTAACCTTCGTATATTTTTACTGATACATGTGTGCTATTTGTGCTGATAAGCACTCCAAAAAATTAAAAATATTCAATGAAGATTTTGTGTTGGCATTTTATACCATAAGGTGTTAAGTTGCTCATTTTTGTAATTAATTTTAATTTTTTTACAGTATCGCAAGTATTGTACTCGTGAAATTTTTTTTTGATAAAATTATTTTGAATTTTGAATTTTCTTATTTATCATTTTATAAATTAATATTTTGAATAATATGTTTTATTTAATTCATTTTCTCAATTCTAGAATATAAACTTTAATGTATTTTTTTGAAAATTTTCTCAGTTCCAGAATATAAACTTTTTGTTATTTATAAAATTTTTGGTCTAATTTTCTTGAGTTTTTAATTTTAAAATTCTTTAAATATTCAAATTCAACTACTATTAAATCGGTTTTTCAAAATTCATTTATTTGTTATGAATTTTAAAATTTTTCCCGTTTCACAAATATAGAGTTTTCTGCTCCATGAATTTTTTTGGGAAGATTTTTCTAAGTCTATATTTTTTTAAATTCCTCAAATATTATTATTTAATTCATATTAAATCAGTTTAGGAAAATTCGTTTTATTTTATTGGTTTTGCATTATTGTTTTGAAAATCTTTTGTTTTCGAAATACGAAGTTTTCTACCCTGTAATTTTTTGAAAAGATTTTTCTTAGTTTATAATTTTTTAAATTTTTTAAATATTATTTTTTAATCCATATTAAATCATTTTGAAAAATTCAATTTATTTCATAAGTTTTACATTTTTTTGTTACCAAGATACGAGTTTTATACTACGTAAATTTTTTTCGCTGAGATTTTTTTTGAGTTTATAATTTTTAAATTTCATTAAATATTACAATTTAATTTATATTGAATTAGTTTTGGAAATTTTAATTTATTTTATGAGTTTTAAAATTTTTTTTGTTACTAAGATACGGAGTTTTCTACCTATAGATTTTTTTATAGGATTCTTCTAAGTTTATAATTTTTAAAATTCTTCAAATATTATTTTTGATTCATATTAAAACAGTTTTTCAAAATTCATTTTATTTTATGAGTTTTGCATTTTCTTCCATAATTTCTTCTGTTTCCAAAAATAGAGAGTATTCTACTCCGTAAAATTTTTAGAGCATTTTTCTTGACTTATAACTTTTAAAATTCTTAAAATATTATTATTTAATTTATATTAAATTAGTTTTGAAAATTTCAATTTATTTTGTAAGTTTTAGAAATTTTTCTATTACTAAAATACAGAGTTTCTACTCCGTAAATTTCTTTAGTAAGATTTTCCTAAGTGCATAATTTTTAAATTTCTTTAAATATTATTTTTCTAATACACATTAAATCAGTTTGTAAAAATTTAATTTATTTTATGAGTTTTGAATTTTTTCGTATATAATAATTTTTCTCGGTAAACGTTTTTCTCAAAAACTTTTACGAGTTTGCTATTTTTAATATTTTGTCTTGTACATAAAAAATCATTTTTATCATTACATTAAAGTAAATTTATCATATGAAATTTATTTGTAAATACATAGTTTTTAATTTTTACAATTTAGTTCTTATAGTTAATTTTTATAGTATAATTTTACATATTATATACAAATATCACTCAAAATATTTATAGAAATCAATGATGTCATGCATGACATCACAAGGAGACGAGTTATAAATTTAAATCCAATCAATTTGTCAAAACCAAATCATATCTCAAACAAATCAAATAAAAAAATAAAGAAATTATGACATGTAATAAATGAAAGACAATTCTTATGGATTTGGATGAAACCTCACAGCAAAATGGATTCGAAAACCACCATTCTTGCCGTCCACCACCTTAAAAAAATCAAAGACAAAAATTCTCTTAAACAAAAAGCTTTCCATATTCAAATTTAACCATTTTTCATAGAAATTTTCAAGAAATTTTAAGTTTAAAAGCTTTT